>JBBPLC010000345.1:0-27735 GCA_038089535.1 Hemileccinum rubropunctum | reverse complement strand
AGAGAGAAACGATACTCGTCGTGAATATAAAAAAAAAGTTTTGCTTTTGCTATCCTCTGCTATCCTCTTTTTTGCATGACGTGACTATATTGCATATAGCATCATCGCATTATCGCATTATCATCTCTGCATTTTTGCAACTCGGCCACCTCTTTTTCTTTTTGGATATCTATCATCGCTGTATTTTTTTGCTGTGTGAAATCCTATAATAATGTGTGCGTACGACAATCCCTGGCTCCTAAACGTCAAATGAAAAGCGTTCTATTAGATTCTAGACTGGGGGCCAGCGCGGGCGTATTTCATTACCACCACACAGTAACTGCTTCCGGTATAACGTGTGGATACGTATCGATGGGCGGTCGATGATGATCCGTCCGCGTGCATTCAAATCAACGTGTTTCCTATTTTCGATTGGCGTGCGCTAGGCTCTAGCCATTTGGATTTCGGCACCAAGGTGTCATACCGGCATTTCGTCATGGCGTCATTGGTCGCGCGCGCCGACCGTACCATACCATACATACATACGCTAGTATGCTGTGCTAGACTATACCCGGGCCCCCTCATCTGTGACATCGTGGGGGAAGGGGCAAAAGGTACCTTCTTGCCCCACACCGACGACCGACGTGACCAATGAATGTCAGGGGGTGGCGAAGTTTCCCCCCTAGGTGTCTCTTTTGAGGGAACGTCCGACACTGCCTCGAACAGTACACGCTGGTGGAGTATACACACATATATATATATAATAGAAAATGAAACGAGCGAATAGAAGCGTTGATATTCTATTTTCAACGTTGAGCGCTCAGCGCTCAAGCGTTCACCTCGCCCATGGCACCGAGAGAACAAGATTCGCTCCGGGGGGGGGAGGGAAAGAAGGACAGAACTACTTCAGTGGGTCGGTTCGCAGGGCCAGTTGCCAATCGTGCACGGCCGCACCCGCCGCGCCCAGCCCCCTCTGCCGGGACGGACGACACGGACGACGCACATGACCCGCATCGTACTCTATACTCCACACACGCTACATCGTCACACTGATCAACGCACGCACCCCTCTCCCCCCCCAAAAAAAAAAAAAGAGGGGAACGGCGCACCGACGGCGCACCGCCCACATACGGCCAAGGACGATCGCACCGAAAGAGAAGGCAAAATAAAATAAAATAAAAGGACAGCGCGCACGGCCATTCGGCGATGACCGATACGCCACGCAAATGGGCGCGCGCGCGTCCTGCCAGTGTCAGATCGCCGATCATGTCGGCACAGCCCTTTTTTGGAGGGTGTGTATGTGTGTGTTGTTTGGGTTAGTTTGTTGGTTGATAAGTCGTGTAAAAATTAATGTTGAAAATATTTTTTTTGGGGGGGGGCGTAGGACCTGCCAGACTCAGTGTTCCGCAGCGGATGGGCGGTGGGCTTTCGGGATGGTGGGCGGTGGTGTGAAGGTGCCCGAGTATCGAGTAGGGTTGACCGAGCAACGTTGACCGCTGTTCCCTGTCCTTGTCCGACATCCCACGGACATGTGCGCTTGCTCGGGGCGCTAGTGGACGTGCGTCAGAAGAAACATGCGTGAAATGCGAAGACGTGGGACGAAACTGACGGGATGTGACAAGGTAGGGTGTGCATCCGATGAAACTGAACACGAATACAGAAAGAATGGTCAGACCCGAGCTACAATCAACGTATATCGACCCACCCTCGCTTGGACAAGACTGACTCGGAATAGCTAGACGACGACGACGATCGGAATGAACACCCGAGTTCGTGGTCAGAGAGGGACGTCGATGTTCCCTCTCCAGGATCAGCGTGTCAGCTATCAATGGGCCGTTTTGGAACCGTGCGACGATGGACGATGTTACGCTATCGTTAGGACGGCAGCCTAGGCCTCCCGGATCGACACCGCGGCAATGCCCATGCAGAGGAGCATCAAGGTGCTCCCAGTTGTGGTCCAGTCATGATCACATTGACGGAGAGGGAAAAACAGGAGGGTCACCGGCGAGTACCGAGGAGAGGGGTGATGGATGAGCTCGGCGACCTAACTCGGAGGATGGGCTCGGATGAGATCACATATATGGGCGAGACATGACGTACACCGAAACGTAATTCATATACCCAGGAATGGTCTCATCTGCACGGATCCCAAACACCTTGCTTTAGACCACGATGGGGAAAGTCTGACAGCGACACTATGATGGGTATGATAATGGTCACGAGAGAATATGGTAGGATTCATCGTCAGCCACGGATATGAAAAAAAAAACTGACACACACCCCCGCTCAAGAAACTTGAGTTTACGAAGCAATGATCCCCGTCAAGATACCCGCACCAATAAACACAACACACCGGCGACCACTCTCAGTTCCATCCCCGTCCATATTCCTAATCATCCACGTCAGCCATCAATAAACACCCAATACATCGGATCAACGGAAATAAAATTTAAAACAATACGATAAGAAAAATAAAAAGACTGACCCAACTCTCCGCCCTGATCGCAGACGTCCATCCAATCCGATCACGCGTATGTAAAACAAGTGCCAATCCCAATGCATCCTTGGAATAAAAAGTAATCGCGCACAAGCCCTCGACGTGATCGCGGAACAAGATGCCGACGTCAACGCCTCGGTCATGCGCGCTTTGGGTCCCCCCTTGCTGCGTGCTCGTCCCACGTGCGACGATCGAATCGTACACGCCGCCGCCACGCCCGACGGAAAAGACCGACGTAAGACTCGAGCGATGGGATCGAGAATGCGAGCACGAAAATGGCAAAGGCGGCCAATGTCTCTCCCTCGGGGGTGGCGCAGAGGAGCCTGAGTTGGTATGCGGCGGGAAAACCGGTGGCAAAAAAGAGGTCCGGGCGAGCCGGTGGAGGTTGTGGCGGACTGGACGACGACGTTGTTTTCTTTCAGGCCAGAGTAGCCCTATCCGAGATAGCTCGGGGGAAGAGGTTGAGACGGTTTGAGAACGGCCAAAGAGGGGATACGTCAAACGTCCAACCAGTCTGATTGTCTGTTTCGATATCAGTATGAGGAGATAATAAAGATAGAGTGCAAGGAAACACACCTTTAACCCGAGATAGATGTTGCCAGATGTCACGACCGCACCGAGAACACACCCGATGAGAACGGCACGAAGCGTAAACTGCCTCTCCTCCACGGACGGAAGAGGATTGATCGGGAAGGTGTCATCCGTGTTGATCGTGCACGAGGCGCCCGTGAGCTCCTCTGCTCGTCTCCAGGTGCCACCTCTACAATTCGTCCTCTCCCTCTCTGTTTCATTCTGAGATGACGACGAAGCCGATTTTCTATCTAGTGAACGGAGTTGAGCCTGATGCTCATCGGGGAAACCAGCTTGGTGGATAACCTCATCCATCGTATCGAAATCGAGTCCAAGTCCAGGGGAACGGATGGTCGATAGCGATCAGGTGGGTCCTTTCACTGTCCAAGATGCTTATCGCGACCGACCTCCGTTGCCAACAAGTCAGGTGTGCGCCCGAGAAAACGGACACGCAGGAGAACAAGGATCGGCAGCGACATCTTGGCGTGTGTATCTGTCAGAATTGTGGAGGAGCAAGCCCCAGACTAACCAAGCGCACAGACCCACCGTAATCTCTGTGAACGAGCGCTGCCGAGTTTCAACAATCGCCCCGTCATCAGAGCTGGGAACCCAAAAGCATGCTCGTTTCCATGCAAGGTAACTTTGGCAAACCCAGCCGGGCCAGCCCATACTAGACCCAATACGCATGCCATGCCAAAGACGGACACAATGCATTCAATATATTTTGGGTCTATGACCACATGGGTCGATAAGAGGATATTCTCGGTTTGGGAATGCTTCCCAGGGGTTGGGCCCGCTTTGTTCTTTTTTGTTCGAGGGTCATGCTGACGTGCTCACCTTGAGCCTCTTGGCGCTGCCAACTTGTTGATGCCACGTTCCCCGGAGAGAGAACGGATGCTGAGGTGCGGACTCAAGGTGTCTCCAAACGGTCGAGACATTCGAGCGTAATTTTCAGGATGAATTTCCTCCTCATCCAGACAGAATTAGTTTGTATGTCATGACCCTGGCCCAATCCTCATGGAGTCTAAGAAAACGAACTAAAGTTGCTGTATGATGGCACGTTCCCTCGGGCTCGACCGACCAAGATCCGACAGACCTTCCTAAAACGGACGAGTCTCTCATAATGTCAAGTCAATCCAACATCCAGGGACGCGAAGAAAATCCCACCATGTAGTCTTCTTCTTACTATACTTACTTACAATTAACCCGCTGTCTATCCCGAACAAAAAATCTTTATCCTTCTCGTCTCATGCGATTTGGCCTCTGAGCTATCGCAAGCGAAAAATGTACAACCCGCAAGGGTAACCAACGATCAAAGGCAGAGGATACGCACAAATAATGTCCCAGGTCAAAGGTCTCAAACCCTCAAGGCCACGCATACTTGTTCACGATGCGGCATGTAGTCAATTACGTCGTCAAACCACACCGCCTCATCCAATCCACCTTCACTCCAATATACGCCACAAAGCTTTACCTGGGCCTCACCCGAACTATCTCCCCTCAAGCCATCCCCAAAACACCTTCCATTGCCCTTACGGGATCCCTCGACCTATGCGGTACAGTGCTGCGCTTCCTGAAACCACTCCGACTCATCCCCGCCTCAACATTGGATGCATCCCATGGCCCCTTCCTGTACCGAGACTGCAAGTATTGACACCGCAGGGTCGATACACTTTGCTGGGTAGTTACGCCGCCGAGGAGCAATCGGGATTGACGCGGCGACCACATCGGCGCGCAAGATCGACGTAGGGGATGAAGAGTTGAGGCGATGGCCTTGATTTGGTCCAGCGGGGCTACCCCCTCGAGGGTATGATCCACGAATCATCCACGTTCCCGTTCTTATACCCATTTCTGAATCTGACTCTCGCTCTCGTGTACATGTTGCATCGTCGATTTGACGAACCTCGCACGGGGGCGATGAGCGCCGAGATGGCTTGTACAAACAGATGCTTGTTGAGAGGGAAGCAATAGACAACGAGATGCTCGGGTAGCAATGGGAATAATAGGGCGAAGGGAGATCTGAGCAACCCAACGACGTACTCATTGATGGACACCATCTGTGGCGTTGATAAACTCGAAATGAAAATATTACAAGCGCCTCGCTGGACCTGACCCCGTGATGGGGACCGGGGTCAACCCCACAGAAAGTGGTTGCTGTGCAAAGCAACAAAACTTCAGAGTCAAAGGAGAGAAATGTTTGAACTCACGATTACGAAGCCCATACCTTGCACCCACGTGACTCCTCGGATCAGGCTATCCCTCATATAGATTGGTCGCAAAGATATACTCGTGCCCTTGTTCGTCCCAACGGCTCATTGTTCAGCCCTGCAGGGTCTTCATATCTTGAACGACCGCGGATATACGACCGCGACCAAGACTGTACATGTTCTCCAAACCTGGTGTGGATCGTGTTCAATCTGTGACAGGAACCCACCCACTGGCAAGTCCAATGCCAACCCGCATTCCTATGTATTCCCATGACCGCCGACGTTACGCCCTTCTCGACGCATGTGTAGTAGCGTACTTCGGATCTAACAGCCATGCATGATCCTCCGTCCTGAGGGTCAACAATAAGGATGGGCAATCCCTGACATGCTTGGCAGCGACGAACTCGGCGATGATCCAGGACTTTGACGTAACACCCAGACTCGTAGACGTATTCCGGACGCACGCGGCACGCCCGTCTTCGATACAGATGAGTCGCTCGAGGGCGTGGCGTCGCCAGTCATGAACCCGTGGCTGCACCTCGGAGATGGACATCATCATGTCCGTGAACTTGATCGTGATCGTGATTCCTGCTACTCGTTGCAGCTGCGCTTCGCGAAAAGAAGAGATGAGATAGCTCACACCGCTCATCACGGAAGCGGGCTAGTCCCCCTGTGTGGAGAGAAGACGCCGCGTCGAATGGCGCACGTGTGGCGATGCGGGCGTCACACATGGACGGAACTCTGCAGGTTGAGGTTTCATGGTATTGGAGACCGCAGCACTTCCGAGGTCCGTTTGAGCGATATCAGCTGGCTCGAGAACGCTCGGACCTATGTGCGTGGCTATAGTGCGGTGAGGCTGTGTGGTGAATCTGAACGTGGCTGGCAAGGAAAAGACGTAAAGAGTGGGTGGCCCTGTTACGCTCTAGAGCGTGATCTGAGAATAATTTGTCGAAATGACAGATCGGCTTTTTGGGTCTCACAATATAATAGTAAAAGGGCTGCTCGAAAGGAAAGACGATACGAGTGGCACGAGTGGAAGAATGGCACCCGTTTCACCACTTCGTGGGAATGCAACGATCGATGGGTATCACAGATTGAACTGATAGTTTAAGTAACTCACGTTATGCCAATCAGGGTCGCAGATTTCTGAGTTCAAGTATGATCTCTGCAAGAGGTGATGGGAGAACACCAGCAACGGTAGCATTCCAAGAAGACCCCGAAAGGTTCAGCACCTCCGACGAAGACTGGTAAAACCTGGAGCCCGGAAAAGTAACCGAGGCAGAGAACACGCCTATTAAGCCAAGTGGTCAGCGTACGCACGCTCATAACCTGTCATGCCAATATACGACTCGGAGGGTGATACTTACCGAGGTTTCAAATTCAGTTGAGGTAAGATGTCACGGTGAGAACATGACGTTGTACCCTTCAGCAAGGGTAGGGGACATAGTAAAGAAATAGCTTCCGTAAATCCTTGTCCGCCGAATCGAGTTTGTGATTTGATCATTCAGCGCGTTTGAAGGACTTGCATATGTGCGGTAAGTCAAGCGGCTGGCGTAAAAAGATCCGACGGGGGGTGATGTTGTGGAGGTCATCAAATGGGATCCAACGTGCCCGCGGATCATAGGCCACAATCGGGAAACAAGTCTAGAAAAGGCACGTTTCCGTACATACACAAATGATGAAGAACGGAAATGAGACATGGAACACGGACACATGATGTTTCGGCAGTATGATCGTAGACTTGGCCCGTGACGACCAACAAAACGATCCCACTCCGATCGCGGCATATCCCGATGAAGCTTCACGTATAGGTATAGGTTAGCCTCAACGGCCTGTGAGCTATAAGCGAGAAAGACACCCATTCGTGAAGAAATAAACGCACCACCATGACCTTGGCATCAAAAAACTGCATGTCACTTACGATAAGTACGGGTACGCCATCGAGAACAACATCCGTAATCATGGGAATCTCCACGAATAAAGAAACCGACCTCCGAGTCCGCGGACGATTTTCGTAGGAGATTGGCGGGTCTAGGATGGACAGGTTGAACACACTGATAATAGTAATACTAGTAGTAATTACTGTCCACTCACGTCCAGTGAAGGTGAAATCTAGTGCACTTGGGACTGCGAGCTGCCACTATATCATGATCATGGAGGGTAGCCACGTAGTGTAGTCAAGCTTAGTATGGCAAGAAGTCATGGTTGAGACTTGGACGGCTTTTCCCGAGGTCCGAGTCGCCGAGAGCGTTGTCCAGGCCTGGTTGGAGCATCCTAGCACTAAGTCTAAAATCTCCTTCTAGTATTAGTATTAGGAGTCCGGCTCCATTCTAGACCGCGACGGTGACGCCCTAGTCAACATGGCAACTCAGACTCTATGCTCTTGCGCGCTGGTATCTCGTTTCTGGACTTTCGTACGGTTGGACTCAACTTGGTGTGTCACATCTTCTGCTCTCGAAGTATGAGCTCTGCCAGTGGTTTTCAGATACTGGAGTCTAACGGGAAATAAAGTTAGGGGACCAACGTCAAATGACACAGTCAAAGCTAACCTAGCTACTCCGTTACAATCATCGTGGCATGCACAATTGAATTACTTTACACAAATCTCCGAGTCGTCAGCCACCTGTCTGAGCTAGACAACATTGTACGCTAGCACTGCCAGTACTGGTGCCAGTGGCGCCTCACAGACACCGGACTGGTCCCAAAATGGATCTATAAAAATAAACTACTCGGATTGGCAATAATTGAAGTCACGAGTAGCAAGCTGGGCATCGATAAACCATCGACAAGCGCCCATCACTTGCTTTACGCCTTTCTCTTCACTGCCGTCGACATTCACTTCTCTCTGTGTATACCTAATGGACACCGACTTGACTATTGAGGATATTCTAAAGAATATTCCACGGTAAGCAATCCGGGTCTCCGAGTGACACGCGTTAATAGTTTTTCTAGATTCCGCATATTGTGTGTTGGCCGTGTTAGTTGTGTTGTGGATGCAGTCAAGGTCACTTGCTGACTGTCCATCTCAGGCGGGAGTTGGGAAGTCCTCTTTAATCAATCGCGTATTTGGAATAACAGAGGCAGTAAGCTGATATGTCCATCCATTTTCGCCCAGTGCAAGATGGCTGGCTTTGACATAGAGTATGCGCCTGGAGAAGCGACCATCGATCAAGAATTTGTTTCCGACGAAAACAATTTTTTTGTTTTACACGATTCGAAAGGATTCGAACCTGGGGATAGCACCAATTTCGATTTTGCGGCTCGGTTTCTTCGCGAAAGACATCGTAAGAAACTCTTGAAGGTAGACTGCATGCGATATGGTAAGTCATCATTCCATGACGTCTCCATCTGAATCAACTCTCTCCAGGCTCTGTATAGAGACTCCACGAGCCGGAGGCCGAGTGTTGGAAGAAGGTGATAAGAAGTTACTGGCGCTGGCCCATGAACTTCGAAGTTCGTTCTCTTTAGCTTGCATCAGATGAGACGTTGACAGTCGTGACCCTTTGTTATTCCTATGTTAGCCCCTGTGGTCGTCGTTTTTACAAAGTACGATCTGCTAGTCTGGTCAAAGCAATTAGAAGAAGAAGAAGAGGAGGATTTCATAGACGAAGATACGCTTCGTGAAAGCAGCAAAATAAATGCTAGCAATGCCTTCGCAGCTAGTGTCCTCTCTCTCGACAGATCGACAGTTGGGCTCAACATCCCTACGGCTCCTTACATCAACATTTCCGGTATGAGCGCTCAGCTTGAGTATTCTTTGGTCTAATCTGTGGCGCAGTCTCCAGGGGATATGAAGAGTCCATTGCAAGCATAGTCGATATAAGTCGTGAAATTGTCCGCGAGCGGCTGAAAGGTGACGTATGGGTGACGTGGGCGATCGCCCAGCGGGCTAGTCTGCCTATGAACATCGAGGCGTGTGTCGAGTAAGCACCGCTATCTGGTTCATGCTACAAAATTCCTGATTCCTTTTCGGTTTGACAGCAAAGGGGTCAGCTGTATGTGTCATGAGTATTCTGTCTAAGCCGCACTACTGAAATGGACAAGTCTACTATCGTGCTCTTGCTGGAAGCGCTCCTGGCGTGGGGAAGAATCTTCTTTGGCGGTGTCTTACTCAGGTCCATTAGGATATTGTTATTTGTTGGAACTTCAAGGACGAGGATAAGGTAAAGCAACGTTTATATTTGAGAGAATCGTTAAAGGAAAATTGTAGATTCTCGTCGGAACGGAGTTCAAACAGCCTATCTTGTACCTTGTTGAAGAACTTCATACCCAGTCCCCTGCCACCACGTATGTGGCAATGTCAGCACGCTGTCCGTAACATATGACCTATATCCTCCAGCGCATCAATTGATAAGATCGGTCAATTTGTGGCTTTGATTTCCACCAGCGCTATCCCTATCGCACCGCCAGTTGCCATCCTTGGATTGTCATATTTTTCGTCAAATGGGTCTCGGATGCTGTCTTACAACAAGTGTAGGTGTTTGCCTATGTCCACGATGCCCATAATGAGCTTACACTGTAAGACCCGAGGTGGAATGTCTGCTCATGGCATATACCGTCGACCTTATTTTAGTGTTAAAATTGCTGTTCGACTTCACACTGAAACCCGATTTGGCTGGCACAACAAATTGGGAGGTTCTAAAGGAGGCGTTCGAGGACTATGAACGTTCAAAGAAAAGGAAAGAAATTCATGCATGCTGCCGATCGCAGTACAACAAGAGCAACCCTATCCTAACCCGGGAGATTTTCCGTCAGACAATCCGTGAACTGTTAGGTGTATTGCTGGGCCCGTGAATTCGTTTAGGTCGAGATTAACTTTGATAAGTGTACAAGTCTTACTTTGGCGTGTCCTCTACGAGTGTACTATAGGTATCGTTGTCACGAGTTAAATTATGACCAGATCTATCACAACACTGACGATCAAGGGTCTGCGCTGAATGTAGTAGTTACCGCCCCTCATGGGTGGCAGTATCATGGAGCTTTGGAAGAAATGCCTTTGGCTCCTCCGACACTAGCATGCACATTCCAATGGGGAAACTGAGTCATGATGCACCTTCGCCTAGAAATGATCCTGAGCAGCAAGTAGACCATCATATTGGGCTGGTACACCCGACGAAAGCAGGCCACAACAAGCGCACAAGCTCAAGAGTGAATCCAAGAATCCTATGTCGACTGGGGGACGATGGCTCCGAGTCTGACGCGTAAACATCAAAATGCATTCATGTAGAAGGTGCCCGCGGACGTTGAAGGGGGGCCGAGAACGAGGCGAAGTAGGTGGGAATCACAGTGGTCGGCAGAGGTGAGCTGGAAGGGATGATGACTGATCCGATGACTCCGAACTGGCCTCTGGAGACGACGTTCAAGTTGGGTCCCTGTCGTTCACGGAAGTGCTTGCGCTCGCGACTCATCGTAGCTTACTGGCGCGTCTTTCTAGTAGGCGTGGGCCGCCATTGACACTTGTACATTTGAAGAATTCAACCAGCATCGATCTCGTGCCGAGTGCCGTCGAAGCGCCTATCGGCGCATCGATCCTTGGGATCGAGTCGGAGAACGAAACGAGGTGCGCGATAGCGTTCATGCTCGCGCTGCGTTCACCCCGTCTGTTCATCGCACCTTTTGCCAACAGAAACTATGAATCAGGAGCTACTGCATTTTCGCGTTCCCGACATATTTCGGGTCCTCATCGTTGGTCGTGCGAATGCAGGGAAGACATCCATCTTACAAAGAGTCTGCGAGACGTCGGAGAGCCCGAAGATATACAGAGTGAGCGGGAATCGTCGTGAAGAGGTCCGTACAAATTATCCAGTTCTGAGCCTCAACGCTTTGTACAAGAGTTCGTGCGCAGCAGGGCGACCGCACCCCGATTGCAGGATAGGTTACATGCGATCTGGTTTGTCATGTTTTTTCTCAAATATGCAGGTTGGAAAAACTTTCAGGTATTGCGTCCCAATGGAAAGTGATCGGCCTGTTCTTGACATGAAATTTTTCGACGTTATCTGCCCAGACAAGAATGGTATGTACGGTGTCGTATTCCACACGAGTTAAGCTCAGTTCAGGATGTAAAGTCCTTATGATTGCAGTTTTCACAAAGTACGACCAATTCAAACGTGATGTCAAGATCAAGTTACTTTCCAGATCTACGAGGAATGTTGGTGTACAGGATGTGAATGATGAAGCGGAGAAAATCTTCCAGGAACACTACTTGAGTGTCATCAGGGGTGGTTCGCCAAGATATATCAAGCTGCAAAGTAAGACTCATTATCATGTTTCCCTCATCTAATTCCCTCACTGTATCTTGTAGGAATGCACAAGGTTGGTGAACCTTGTAGTGCATTAATTACAGAAACAGCAGGAGCCTTGAGTCCTGAGGTGGTAACACTAATGCTACTTGCTGTTCAAGTAGAAACCTTGAGATGAGTGTGAAGATGGCAGTGCAGAAGTAAGTGAAAATTAAACAATGGAACAAATTCTCACAAGTTATAGGGTGAAGCTTGATGAGAATAGAATGACTTTTCTTCAATTGTGCACAAGTTACTTTCCACATTTATGGGTATGTATAGAAAATTCATAGTGATGATTATAAATGGCTGATGGAATATATTAGTGGCAGGTGTGCTGTGAACACCACTAAAAATTTGGACTTGACAGTGTCTTTTTGTTATATGTCATGCATAACTTGTTTATTACATTTTGAAATCCAGCCAGTAAGTAAGGTTATGCTTGTGTTGTGGACTCAATTATAATACATGTGCTATTATGAAACTTGTGTAGAAAGTGGGTGGTGTTATTTTATTGCAATTTTTATTACTCATGGATCCCATGCTGTTCATTTTAACTAGGCTGTGAGTATTTTTTATGTGCTTTCTATAGTCCATACTGATACATAGGCAAATTTAATATTACAGCCAGTAAGTGATATAGAATGATCACTATGATTTTATAAGTCAAAGACATATCACAATCACTGTTTACTAGGAGGTTGGTGATATTAAGTGCAGTACTTTCTATTGCTTCTCATTTTTGGACATTTTTGGTCTCTAGATTATAAGTATAGTTACATAAATTGTGGTACTTTCATGCTTACAAGTTATGTTTGTCATCAATAGATGGCATTTCTGTTCTTCAGGAAGTGAGTAATCCTATTATTCCTATTATCCTAGAGTTCATGGATTCTGTGCCATATCTGTCTTTCTTTTTTAGCTGGTGAGTGATGTCCTGATTCCTGTCATCACAGAGTTTATGAATTATCTTTCATTTCTCTTTAGGAAGTGGGTGATATTCTTCCATTTCTGTAATTCTGTAATTCATGGATTCTCTTCCATTTCTATGCTTCAGGCAGTGAGTGATGTTCTGCAATTCTTGTTATTCCAGGGCTCATGGATTGTGTGTTGTTTCTGTTCATTAGCTTGTGAGTGATGTCCTGCCATCCCTGTCATTCTGGGGCTCATTGTCTGCTATTTCTATTCTTGAGGGAGTGAGTCACATTTTTTAATTCTTAATTCTTGTGCAGGACTCATGGATTCCTTCTATTTCTATTATTCAGGAAGTAAGTAATGTTCTATCATTCTTATCTTTCAATCACCATGGAATCTGTGTTGTTTCTGTCTTGCAGTTTGTAAATGATATTTGGCCAATCCTGTCATGCCAGGACTCATGAATTTTGTGCCATTTCTATCTCTAGTTTGTGAGTGATGTTATACCATTCTGTTTTTCTAGGACTTATGGCTTCTGTGTCATTTCCACTTGTCAGGGAGTGAGTAATATTCTCATTCTTATCATTTCAAGACTTAGTATGAATTATCTTGCATTTTATTTCTTTAGTCTGTGAGTGATGTTCTGCTATCCCTGTCATTCAAAACTCATGGATTCTGTGCCATTTCTGTGCTTTAGCTGGTGAGTGATATCATGTCATTTCTATCATTCTAGGACTTATATGTAAACTCTATGCCATTTCTGTTTTTTAGGGAGTAAGTAATGTTCCTTTGTTCTCATCATCACAGAACTTATGAATTCTCTTCTATTTCTGTTCTTCAGGATGTGAGTGATTTTTTTTCATTCTTGTTATTCCAGGATGTATGGACTCTCTTTCATTTCTGTTCTTTAGTCTGTGAGTGATATTGTGCTATTCTTTTCATTCCAGAACTCACTTTTTTCTGTGCCCATTCTATTCTTTAGCTTGTAAGTAACATTCTTCTATTTCTATCATTGTGGGACTTATGGATTCTTCTATTTTTGTGCTTCAGGGAGTAAGAAGTGCTCTTTCAATTGTTGATGGAGCTTTCATGGATTCTTGTACATTTTTTTTCTTCAGGAAGTGAGTAGCATTCTTTCTTTCTTCAATTCATTGTCATTCCAAGACATATGGATTCTGTGCCATGTCTATTCTATAGTTTGTGAGTGATCTTCTGCTATCCTGTTATTCCAGAAATCATGGAATTTGTGCTGTGCTTGTTCTTTAGCTTGTGAGTAATATCCTACTATTAGTGAAATTTCAGGATCATGTATTCTCTTCCATTTCTGTTCTAAAGGGAGTGAGTGATGGTTTGCCATTCCTTTTATTCTAGGACTCATGGATTCTGTCTCATTTTTGTTCTTTAGTTTGTGAGTAATTTTCTACAATTCCTGTGGTTCTAGGACTCATGGATTTTTTTTCTTGTGTGGTCTTCAGCTTGTGGGTGATGTTCTGCTATTTTTATCATTCCAGGACTTATGGTGTTCTTTCATTTCTGTTCTTTAGTCTGTGAGTGATATTCTGCCATTTCTACCCATTCCAGGACCTATGAATTCTGTGCCAGTTCTGTTATGTAGCTTGTGAGTAATGCTCTTTCATTCTTGTGATATGAGGCCTCATGGATTCTCTTTCACTTCCATTTTTTAGGAAGTGGGTGATATTCTGCAACTCCTGGCATTCCAGGACTGATGGACTTGGACTTTGCAAATTTTGTTCTTCAGGAAGTGAGTAATGATCTCTTATTCTTGTCATCCCAGGACTCATGGCTTCTGTGCTATTGCTTTTTCTTATTGTCAGGGAGTGAGTAACATTTCTTCATTCTTATCATTTCAGGACTAATTCTCTTGAATTTTCATTCCTTCAGTCTGTGAGATAATGTTCTGCCATCCCTGTCATTCTGTGGCTTATGGGTTCTGCCATTTCTGTTCTTTAGGGAGTGGGCAATTTTGCATATTTGTGGCATTCTAGAACTAATTGTTATGTGAAAGCACTGCTTTCAAGTGCCAAATGCAAATAAGGATAGCTCTTCAGGAAGGATGCTCACAAAGAAGTACAACAATGTCCTGAAGGGCTTAAAATATCAAGGTTGAGAGGAACATTGGGACAGTAGGTTCAAGAGACTCAGGGAACTGAGGACACAAGAAAGGTGTGATGTATTGCATAGATCAAGAGTAGAGAATACATAATAATCAATGAGGTATATATAGCTCTGGTGTGGGAAGGCAGAAGGCTATGGAATGTAATGAAACATGGGGAATACTTGCCATCATGAGAGAGATGGCTGCAGAAAAGAAGTCATCCATGGGAAATAAAGTGAAAGTGAGGAGAACAATAAGGACAAAAGAAGTAAGTGTGAGAGTAACTAGAATAACTGTAACACTAATGAATTCTTTTCATTGCTATTCTTCAGGTAGTGAGTGATTTCCTGCCTTTTTTTTTCCATTCCAGGACTCATGGTCTTTGCTATGCCTGTTCTTCAGGAAGTGAGCAATGTTCTTTCATTCCTGTAATTCCAGGATTCATGGGTTTTGCTATTTCTGTTTTTTAGGGGGTGAGTGATATTCTTTCATTTCTGTTTTCCTGATACTTATGGATTCTCTTCTGTTTCTGTTCTTTAGGGTGTGAGTAATGTTTTTGTATTCTTCTTAGTCCAGAACTTATAGATGCACTTTTATTCCTGTTCTTCAGAATGTGAGTGATATTCTGGTATTCTTCAGATTGTCATCTCATTACTTATGAATTTTGTGTCATGTATGTATGTTCTTTATGGAGTGAGTAATGTTCTTTCATTCTTATCATTCTAGAACCCATGAGTTTTCTGTTCTTTAGAAAGTGAGTAATCTTCTTTCATTTTTGATGTTCCAGCACTAATGGATTCTCTTCTATGTTTGTTCTTTAGGAAGTGAGTGATGTTTTGTCATTCCTGACATTTCTAGGACTCATGAATGCTGTGCCATTTCTTCTTCTTTAGCTTGTGAGTAATGTTTTGCTGTTTCTGTTATTCCAAGACTTGCTGACTCTGCTATCTCTGTTCTTTAGGATGTGAATGTTGTTCTGCCATTGTTATCATTCTATGGCTCATGGATTTAGTGCCATGTTTTTTTAGGAAGTGAGTATTATTCTTTCATCCTTATTTCAGATCTCATGAATTTCCCTTCCATTCTGCTCCTTAGGCAGTGAGTGATTCTCTCTGCTCCTGATATTGGAGAACTGATTTCTATGTCACCTCCATTTGTTAGCTTGTGAGTAATGTCCTGCCATTGCTGTTATCAGACTTACTTTCATATGGTAACACTTAGATGGTTACACTTATCTTATTAGGAGATCTTATCTTATCATCATGTGACCTGATGATCTTATCTAGTTACCTTAGCTCATCACATGACATGACATCACCATAGGTCTGGAGCTCTATGACATCATCAGTCTAGACTATGACATTGACATACATCATACCTTATGGTAACCTCATGGACTCCTCACAATCTCCTCATGTACTCTTTATTTAGTTATCTTTCACACTGGCCCCATAGTACAGGAGCCTACCCTAAACTACCATATTTACATATAAATACCCATATCCCCTTCTGTACTTTCCTTAGTTCTATCCATCTTGTTTTTTACCTGATTCCCTACATCCAAACTGCCTGAGAGACATAGTGAAGGGACACCTTCCCTGTTATAGTTTGTGTACCTCATGCTACATTTTCACTTTTCTTCATCTTTCACACTTAATGTATTTTTACTTTCAATGTCATGTGACCAGTGCATGTGACTGTGAGATATCTCACATGACCTGAGGCCCAGCCCATGATGTTATCATAACATCATGCCTCATGTCTCTTTAATTTCTGTTTTCTTCACATGAGTACACTTCCTTCTTCCCACATAGACTTCTTGCTGTACTCATGGTGTCCTCATTGTTGTCTTATCTATGCTGGCCCTAAACTATTTAGGACTCAGACAACCTACCCTAAACCCATCACTAGTCACTACTTAAACCTGACTCCCTTGTTGTCTTTTTTCTCTCCTTAGTCCTATTTACTTGAATTCCTCTCCTATTTAGGGGTTGTGTTCACTTTGAGTACTACTCTATCCTCTTTACTTAATCCTACCTCTGCTCTTGCTATTTTCATGCCCATTATCACACACTCTTTGTTTATGCTCTATCTGGGCACTGTAAACTTCATCATCACTGAGTATCATGATCTGGTCCACATTTTGTTATAGTTCAGGACCTATACACTGCATTTTTCACTTTTCTTCACTTTCATACTTAATGCTTTTCTTTCACTTTCAAAGTCATGTGACCAGTGCATGTGACTGTGAGACATCTCACATGACCTGAGGTCTAGCCCATGATGTCATCATGACATCACACCTCATGTCTTTCATCTCTGTCTTTTCCTTCACACAAGTACACTTCTTCATTTCCACATGGACTTCTTGCCATACTCGTGTTCATCATGCCTTCTCCTCATGTTCCTTATCTATACCAGCCCTAAACTATTTAGGACTCTGATGACCTACCCTAAACCCATTGCTAGTCACTATATAAACCCTCCTCCTCTCATCATCTACCTTTTCTTAGTCCTATTCACTTGTATCCCCCTCCACCTTAGGGGCTAGATATACTTCAAGTACCACTCTTCCAATCCATTTTCTTACTCTGCACTTCACTGGCTTCATGCACATTATCGCATGCTCATCACTGTTCCTCATTGTATAATCTACCTTGGAACCATCAACTTCCTTGTCCTTGACTATCATGTTCTCATCCACATCTGGTTGGATATGTGGACTTGTGCAGTCCATACTGTCGCTGAAGTCGCCCAACACCTAAACTAGGTATTGTGCTCTTTGTTTAAGTTCTCATCTAGTTTCACTTGAATAGGACTGCTGCAAGGCCGATCCTGACAGCTCCCCCTCGCCTTCATCGTTATATGCATTCCTGTGACAACTTAGACTGCCTTTGCCTCCGTTAGCAGAACGTAGCTCTTGAACTCTATGCTGCCCAAAGAGTTATTAATGTTGCCTCCCCTGAACTCGACATTGTCCACATGTCTACACCCGAACAGGAATACTTCCCAGAGCCCCTATCCATTCGAGAGTTCACTCCTATTGACCAACGAATTAGAATCCTCTCATCTTCTTCCACTTTCTCTTCCCATGCTGTCTCTCCTGCTCCCATCCCTGTACCAGCTCCTGTACCATGACAGCACAAAAAGTATCATTGCAACCCCCAAAACATCCATCTTGAAACAACCCATTTTGCAGCTCTATCCCATCTCTGTCCTTGCACCCTCCTTCATCGTCCCACTAAGGTTTTAAACCATGGCAACTGACCAGCCACCTGTTGACCCCAATGCAACATGGGCCAACATAAGGAACATGATGGCCATGATGGCCACTATGCTTCAAACAATGCTGCAGCAGCAGCACTTAATTACTCAACAACTTGCTTCCGCTGCTGCCACTGCTAGCCTAGCCCTGGCACCATCCTCTTCTCTCCCATCAAAACTAATTGCCAATCCTGGCACGTGGGATGGCAACTAATCCACGTTCTGCTCCTAGTGGATCAAGGTAGCTACATGGGTCCAGTACAATGATGGCCTGGACAAAAGGCAAAAAACAGCTGCTGTCCTGCTCCATATGATGGGATGAGCAGAAAACTTCACCAGGATTACCCTGGAAAAGTACCAAAGGAAGCTCTCTGCCACTAACTGGCCATCATGGAAAGAGCTAAAAAAGGAAGTAGAGGAACATTTCTGTATAGACGTACTAATGGAAGAAATTTACCTCTATCTCATCACTCTTCAACAAGGAAATCTACCAGTTGAAGTATTCACACAACAATTCGAGTTGCTGCAGCAAGACGCTGACATTGCAGCAACAGACAAGAATATCCTTTGATTGTATCAAGAATGTCTCGATTACAACATATACTTTCAGCTCTTCATTCACATGCCTGCCCTGGCCAATGAACTGGATAAATGGCAAGAAGAGGCTATCAAGTTGGGCAAAATGTTTGAAAGAATGTGGTTGGAACAAAGTAAGCAACCACTAAAAAGGTCTAATGAGCCTTGCTTCACAGAAGTGGGCACTCAACCAGGCCGAGGCATGCCCATGGACACTCATGCCATCCAACTGCAGCAGGAGACCCATACCTGCTATAATTGCAGAAAACCAGGCCATCTCTCTCGCACCTGCAAAGAGCCACACAAACCGAGAGGACAATCCATCTTTGACCCAGTAACTGGTCGAACTTGTTATGCCCTGCCTTGCCCAGCACCACTTTGTGAAATCCTGCTCACCCCAACAATGTCCATTGCCACAGTTCCCAAGACCACACAAGGTTCCAGAAATCCCCCATGGATGACCGAAAAGGCACAAGCCTACTATCTCGACGTGTTTGAGTCCTGGGCTCACCAGCTTGCTGCTGAGGGACTAAAGGGAAAAGGCAAGGCTGAGTAGATCTGGGAGGTACCTACTCAGCTACAGACAAAATTTCTTCATTGTCTCATTCTGTCTTGTAATGGAGTGGAATGGCAAATGTGGCAGAACCAACTCAAAATGAGGATAGCCTAGCCTCGAGCTAGGATGGCCAAGTGTCACCTAGAACGATAAATATGATAGCAGCCCTATAATGGTGGCAAGCTGGCAGAAGGAGAGGATGAGTGGTACTCAAGTGTACTCAGGCCCCACGATGTGGAGGGTAAGACAAATGAATAAGACTGAGGTACTACAGTCTACTTGCTACCCTATATATAGTGATACCCTATTGTGCATGGACCAAGCAGTGTACTCTAGAGTAGGTAAAGAAGTAAGGAACATGGATAGCATGAGGCATGATGTCATAGTGACATCATGGATCTAGGCTAGTCTAGGGTGGCCTGTAGGCACATGATCATGGGAACTAGCATGTGCCCCTAAGGTACAATAAATAATGTAAATGGTGGCCAAGTCACATGATGGTGTGAACTAGTCACGTGACCTCGAAAGTAGGAATCGTAAGTCCAGGTAAAGGGGAAACTAGGGCATAACGGTAAGCAGTAATGTTATAGCCCAAACTACAACAAAAAGGCTCTAGATGAGTCGCAATGAAACAACAAAGGTTTTGGCTCTACTGGAGTCAAAGCTATTTCTTCCACATCTCTCTCTCCAAACTTTGAGACTAAATTATCTTTGGAATCTGCTAGGATGGACATTGACATGATCAATGAATATGAATATTACATGTCAGAAAAGCTTTTCAGAAATTCAAACAGCATTGTTTTCGTGCCACCTTCCCTTCACACCAAGCTAATCTCACTTTTTCATGATTCTCTAGTTGCTGGACATCCTGGCCGTGATTGCACCATTTCTTCAATCAAATGTTTCTATTGGTGGCCCAGTGTAGCCAAAGACATTGCTTCATATATAGATCACTGTCAGGTGTGCTCCCTCATGAAGAGTTTGTCAAAGCCACTGGCAGGCAAACTTATGCCCCTTCCTGTTCCTTCCCACCCTTGGGAAGATATCTCTTTTGACTTTGTCATAGGATTACCCCCTTCTAACAGCTTCGATTCTATAGGGGTAGTTGTTGATTGTTTTTCCAAAGAAATTGTTCTCTTTCCTTGTTTAAAAACCACTTCTTCCTTGGACTTAGCTGCCTTATTTAGAGACCATATATGGTGTCTCTACAGACTTCCTAACACTATTCTTTTGAACAGGGGACCCCAATTCATCTTGGAGTTTACCAAGGAACTGTGCAAAGTCCTTGGAATTCAGCAGAAACTCTCTATGGTGTACCACCCTCAAATGGATAGCCAGACAGAAAGGGTCAACAGAGAAATTATCATGTATCTCTGAGCTTACATTGCCAAGAAGCAGGAGACATGGGCCTCATGGCTGAAAATGGTGCAATTCGCACACAATAATACCCTCACCACCACCACAGGCATCACCCCTTTCTCTGTCATGCAAAATTACTCTCCACACATGGGAATGGAGCCCAAAATCTCCACTATGACTCCTGGGGGGTCATTTGGTAAAACTATTGGTCGTTCACATGAAGAGATCACTTCTATCCTTTAGAAAACCTGCGATTGGATGTCACATGCACAAACATCCAAGCGCTCTTCCACCCCAAACTATTCTATTGGTGACCTTGTCTGGCTCTCTACCAAACACCTCTCCCTGCCGTATCCTGCATGTAAACTTACGCAAAAATTTATTGGCCCTTATTGAATTTCTGCTGTCCTCCCTAATGCTATCACTCTCACCCTCCCTTCCTCCATATCCATTCACCCCACAGTCAACATTTCCCGCATCAAACCATACAAAACCCCACTGGACAGGCAATCCATATTTAATCCAGATCCAATAACCATAATAGAAGATCATCATGAAGAATACAAAGTCAATTGCATTATCCAGTCAAGGCTTCACCATGGAAATTACAGTACCTCATCCACTGGAAGGGATGGGACAAGGTGGATCACACCTGGAAACCTGCCATTAACTTAAAACATGTGCAAGACGTCATCTCCGAGTTTCACACTGCTTATCCCAATGCCCCACGACCTATTCAGGGTATCTCCGAGCTTGAATTTATGTCCCTCTTTTGTCCTTTCAGTCCATCCTATACCAAATTCACTGATTCTCAACTAGACCTCAAATCTGGTGAATGGGGGGTAGTGTTATAGTTCAGGACCTATACACTGCATTTTTTACTTTTCTTCACTTTCATACTTAATGCTTTTCTTTCACTTTCAAAGTCATGTGACCAGTGCACATGACCGTGAGACATCTCACATGACCTGAGGTCTAGCCCATGATGTCATCATGACATCATGCCTCATGTCTTTCATCTCTGTCTTTTCCTTCACATGAGTACACTTCTTCATTCCCACATGGACTTCTTGCCATACTTGTGTTCACCATGCCTTCTCCTCACGTTCCTTATCTATACCAGCCCTAAACTATTTAGGACTCTGATGACCTACCCTAAACCCATTGCTAGTCACTATATAAACCCTCCTCTTGTCATCTACCTTTCCTTAGTCCTATTCACTTGTATCCCCCTCCACCTTAGGGGCTGGATATACTTCGAGTACTACTCTTCCAATCCATTTCCTTACTCTGCACTTCACCGGCTTTGTGCATGCTATTGCACACTTGTTACCATTCCTTATTGTATGATCTACCTTGGAACCGTCAACTTCCTCATCCTCGACTATTATGTTCTCGTCCATGTTTGGTTGGATACATGGACTTGTACAGTCCATACTGTCACTGAAGTTGCCCAATACCTAAACTAGGTGTTGTGCTCTTTGTTTAAGTTCTCATCAGGTTTCACGTTTGGCTAGATGTCCATCATCATCAAGTATATATCATTTCTGAAGTCGCAGTTATTCTAAATTAGGGTAACTTCTCCTTAAGTTGTTTCTAGTCCATTTTATTCCCTTCCTTTGCCAGTTATGCCATCTGTGAAAGGCACCATTGTATCTATGAACCCTTCACACTTGCTGCTTATTCTATTGAACTAGATGCTCCTTGTTGACCTTGTCATTGTTGAAATGGGATGAAACTAAAACTTGGAGTATGACACCTAATCTAGGCATCAGGTGACTTCTGCTACAGTATGTACTTGACAAGTATGAACGTTCAACCAGACGTGTACAAGAACATGATATTCGAGGACCAAGAAGTTAACAGTGCTGAGGTAGATCATACAATGGCAAAGACAACAAGCGTGCAATAACAGAGCATGGGAGATGGCAAAGGCAGAGTGAGATTGATAGAGTGGTAAACAAGAGAACTAGCCCCAAAGGTAGAGAGGATTCAAGTGAATAGAACTAAGGAAAAGTAGACAACAGAGAGAAGTGGGTTTATATAGTGAATAGTGATGTGTTTAGGGCCGGTGAAGATGAGAGACATGAGGTAAATGCAAGGGAGACACAAGTACAGCGAGAAGTCCATGTGGGAAGAGAAGCATACTCATGTGAGCAAAAGGACAGAGATGAAAGACATGAGGTATGATGTCATAATGACATCATGGGCTAGACCCCAAGTCACATGAAAGGTCTCACGGTCACATGCAATGGTCACGTGACTTCGAAAATGAAAAGAAATCATTAAGTTGTGAAGGTAAAAGAAAAAGATGAAAATGTAGTGTATAGGTCCTGAACTAGAACACTACCCCCCATTCACCAGATTCAAGATCTAGTCAAGAATTGGTGAATTCAGTATAGGAGGGACTGAAAGGACGAAAGAGAGACATGAACTTGAGCTCAGAGATACCCTGAATAGGTCATGGGGCATTTGGATGAGCAGCATGAAACTCGGATATTGTGTCCTGTGCATGTTTTAAATTAGTGGCAGGTTCCCAGGTATGATCCACCTCGTCCCATCCCTTCCAGTGGATGAGATACTATAATTTCCTGCAGTGAAGCCTCGACTGTACAATGTGATCAACTTTGTATTCTTCATGATGTTCTTCTGTCATGGTGATTGGATCTGGTCTAAATATGGATTGTCTGTCCAGTGGGGCTTTGTAGGGTTTGGCACAGGAGACATTGACTGTGGGATGAATAGATACAGAGGAAGGGAGGGCAAGAGTGATGGCATTAGGGAGGATGGTGGAGATATGATAGGGTCCAATGAATTTTTGTGTAAGTTTATGTGCAGGGTATGGGAGAGAGAGGTGTTCGGTGGAGAGCCAGACTAGATCTCCAATAGAATAATTAGGGGTGGAAGATTGCTTGGATGTTTGTGCATGCAACATCCGATCATGGGTTTTTTGTAATGTGGAGGCAATTTCTTTGTGTGATCGACCAATAGTTTTACCAAACAACCCTCCAGGAGTCATAGTGGAGTTTGTGAGCTCTGTTCCCATGCATGGAGAGTAGTTTTGCATGACAGAAACAGGGGTGGAGCCTGTGGCAGTGGTGAGGGTGTTATTGTGTGCAAATTGCGCCATTTTTAGCCATGAGGCCCAGGTCTCCTGCTTTTTAGCGATGTAAGCACAGAGATACACAATAACTTCTCGGTTGACCCTTTCCGTCTGACTGTCCATTTGAGGATGGTATGCTGTTGAGAGTTTCTGCTGAATGCCAAGGACTTTGCACAGTTCCTTGGTGAACTCCAAGATGAATTGTGGTCCCCTGTCTGAGAGAATAGTGTTAGGAAGTCCATGGAGACACCATACATGATCTCTAAATAAAGTGGCTAAGTCCAAAGAGGAAGTGGTTTTTAAACACAGAAAAAGGATGATTTCTTTGGAGAAACAATTGATGACTACCCCTATGGAATTGAAACCATTGGAAAGGGGTAGTCCTATGACAAAGTCAAATGAGATATCTTCCCATGGGTGGGAAGGAATGGGAAGGGGCATAAGTTTGCCTGCCAGTGGCTTTGATGAACCCTTTGTGAGGGAGCATACCTGGCAGTGATCTATATATGATACAATGTCTTTGGCTGCACTGGGCCACCAGTAGAAACATTTAATGGATGAAATGGTGCAATTGTGGCCAGGGTGACCAGCAACTAGGGAATCATGAAATAGCAAGATCAACTCAGTACAAAGGGAAGGTGGCACAAAAATGATGTCGTTCGAATTTCTGAAGAGTTTTTCTGTAGCGTAGTATTCATATTCATTGATAGCATCAACATCCAACCTGGCAGATTCCAAAGATAATTTAGTTTCAAAATTTGGGGAAATAGATGTAGAAGAGATGGCCTTGACTCCAGTGGAGCCAAAACCTTTGTCATTTCGTTGTGACTCATCTAGAGTCTTTTCTTCTTTTAGTGTAGGGTTTTCTATTTTTTCAATAATTAGTTGGGCAATACAGTCAGATTTAGAAATGTGGAAGGGAAGATCGGAATTTGTTGAACAGAATTATGCCTATTTCTCCCCTATAATTGGCATCAATGACTCCGGCCATGACATTGATTTTATGCTTGAGGGCGAGGCCTGAACAAGGCGCAATTCTGCCATAGGTGCTGAAGGGGAGCTGGATCTTGACACAGGTGGGGATGAGACATTGGTCATGGGCAGGGATGTCAAGATAAATAGACGTGTACAGGTCGAAGCCTGTAGTGTCGGGGGAGCCCTTTGAGAGTAAGTGTGTGTCTGTAAAGGTCAATTTGACAGGAATAGATAGGGAAGAGGATTGAAGAACTATAGATGGAAAGATTGTGATATTTTTGTTCAGTTTTTCAATGGTATCACCATGGTCAGGGCAATGAGACAGAGCATTGGCACGTCCATTTGTGGTGCTGGGCTTGTAAATAAGAGTGTAATTGAATTCTTGTAAAAGCTCATGCCAGCAGGCTTGGTGGCCTGAGAGCGTCTGTGGTTTCTTCCAGTATTCAAGATTTTTATGATCTGTCAAAATTAGTTTTGCCAATTAAATAATGGCACCATTCTTCAAGGGCATGGATGATAGCAAGCAACTCCTTGTCATAGGCTGGGTCATTGCATTCTGCTGAAGAAAATGAATGAGAAAGGAAGGTGCAAGGGTGCCAGGAGCCATCCTCCCCTAGGACCAATAAAACCACACTGGTAGTGATATCGCTCACATCAGTTTCTATGTGCATTTCTTTGGAAGCATCAGGGAAAGCAAGGAGAGAAGCAGTCATAAATTGTTTTTTGAGTGTATCAAACACTTTTTGTTGTGCCTCCTCCCAAGTGTAAGGCATATTTTTCTTTGTGAGATTGTTAAGGGGGTGAGCAATCTGTCCAAAGCCATTAATGAAATGGCAATAATAGTGACATAAGCCAAGGAAAGATTGAAGCTGCTTGAGCTTTGTGGGGGTAGGCCAATCAAGGATGGCATCAACTTTGTTGTTTTGCATGCCGATGCCATCAGCAGAGACAGTCATTCCTAAGAACTCTATTTTATCAGCACCAAATACACATTTTTTGGGTTTTGCATAAAAATATTTTGGCATAACCTGTGCAATATGTCCTTTACAACCTCAGAATGTTCTTTGTTGGATTTGGATTTGGTAAATATACACATGTCATCAAGGTAGACGATGACCGTGGCATACATGTCATTAAATATATCATTCATCATTTGCTGGAATATGGGAGGAGAGTTAGTCATCCCAAAATACATTATGACAGGTTCGTAAGCCCCCAGGGGTATTACAAATGCAGCTTTCCATTCATCGCCTTCTTTTATGTGGACGTTGTTGTAGCCCCACCTAAGGTCAAGGCAGGTGAATTTGTCCACACCTTTCAGGTAATCAACGAGGGCAGAAATGAGGGGAAGGGGGTATGAATTCTTGACTGTGCCCTTGTTTAAATAGCGGTAATCCATAATGAGGCATTTTTCGCCAGTTTTCTTCAGAATAAAAAATATGGGAGCTGTTTGTGGTGATTTTGATGGGCAGATATAGCCCCTTTCTTGTTTGGATGTAATGAAGTTCCTGACTTCTTTTAACTCAGCATTGGATAAGGGAATGACATGACCTTTCTTTGGGACAAAGTCCAGTTTTAGATTGATTGCATGATCCCATGGCTTGTGTACAGGCATGCATTTGGATTCTTCCTTGCTGAATACATCTAAAAATTTGTGGTACCCATGTTTGGGTACCTTTTCCACAAGACCTTCTTTGATAGAACAGACAGCGGGGTTCCAGACCTTGTTGACCAGGCTGGCTGCATTGATAGTAACACAGTTACGTGTACAGCAGCAGAATTTGATTTTTTTGTCAACCCAGTCGATTAGAGGGTTGTGGCGTTGAAACCAATCGTATCCTAAATAAATATGATAAGTGCCCAAGTTCGTTACCAAGGTGTCAACTCCTTCAAAGTGACCTTGGTACAAAAATACAACAGAAATGTAGTCTGCAATAGTCCCATGGGAGGAAGAGGTCCCATCGGCATTAGTAATAGAGTGAGGAGAAACCAATTTTTTGGTGGGGATACCCAGAGACATTACCCATTTTTTATCTACGAAAGTCTGGACAGCACCAGAATTGAGGAGTGCTTTTTCTGATGTTTTTTGCCATTTTTGATTTTTCTGAAAGTAAATGTCAGTATTGATGTCGAACTCCCCAGCAGGAGAGGTATTCCTGAGGGTAAGGTTAGGGTTAGAAGAGGAATTGGGTAAAAAAGAAAAATTGTTTGTAACTGGAGAATTAAGCACACTATTTTTATCCTTTGGTGCCACACTCTGAAGAGATGCTCCTTCAGAGTCAGTATCATAACTAGCATAAGATAATGTGTTCAGTGAGTCATCATTGCCCAACAGACTGTCTATCTCCCTGAGTACAGCAAACTGATTGTAAGAAGAGGAACAATGAGAAGATGAAGAAGAAGAAATTGGGTCCATAGCAGAGTAGGTATCTCTCTCTACTTGGCCTTGCCTTTTCCCTTGAGTCCTTCGGCAGCAAGTTGGCGGGCCCAGGACTTGTAATGGAGTGGAACGGCAAACAAGGCTGCTCTATCCGCCTTGTGGGAAGGTTCCTGCTGGCGATGATGATGAGGTGGCATCTAGCCAATAGATAAGGCCAATGAGGAGGGAGAAAGGTTCAACGACAAGTGCCTTTCATAATGGAATGGCATAACCTGGCAAGGAGTGTAGGAGAGCACCCACTTGGTATCTCAGGCAGTTCAGATGTAGAGAACTAGGCAAGATACAAGTGAATAGAACTAAGGAAAGTACAGGAGGGTGCTATGGTATATATATGTAAGGGGACAGGTTTAGGGGAGGCTCCTGTACTATAGGGCCAGTGTGGGAATACATACAATAAGGTAATATGAGGTGTCCATGCAGTTACCATGAGGCATGACATCACTAATAATGTCATAGCCTAGACTAATGAGGTCATGGCTCCAGGCCCTATGATGATGTCATGTCATGTGACCAGTCTAGGTGTGGTCCAAGACCCTAAGCCTAGCTGTGGGGGTTGTCATGTGAGATGCTACCCAATAAGATAAGATAAGCATCCAGTATTATAGTAATCATATCATGAATCCTATAACAGGACTTGAACATGTTGAGATAGTAGGCCTGAGCCTCTTCAGTCATCCATGGGGGATTCCTGGAACCTTGTGCAGCCTCAGAGACTGCAGCGATGGAGGTGGTGGGAGTGAGGGGAATCTTGCAAAGAGGAGCTGTTATAGTTCAGGACCTACAGTGGCTCAAATAAGTGTCCCAATGTTGGGCCATTTTAGAAAGACTTCATATTTGCAAGAGAACTAAAATATATCAGCTCTGACCCTTGCAGGATCATAAATGCCCCTAACTCCTACC
>JBBPLC010000344.1:0-27814 GCA_038089535.1 Hemileccinum rubropunctum | reverse complement strand
TGTGTTCAAGATTTGTTTGATGCTGATACCCATGTAGTCCTCATACAGGTCGGCTCTGAGTGGTGTACCACCGCTTTTGACGACCCAAGATTCATGGATGCACTCAAGAAAACGGTGAGTACATCCGTCGATCATACTCCACAAATTTACATTTACGAAAGCTCGGTCCTCAGATAACTGCAGCACAAGATGTATTCTACACGCGCACTTTCGAGACAATTCCCTACCTGCTACTTCCTTCCAACGCCGCCTGGGGACATCCAGGGATGATTCCTAGCCGGAGGCTGGTAACACCAGAACAGATCGACTACGTTAACGACCTCGTCGTCTGGAGCCCACGAACAGGATACAATTTGTGGCACGAATTTCGGCCAAATGAAGACGGAGTATCAATGGTACGTCGCCAAGCAGTACATTAAAACGAGGGAGTTATTAATGACTAGTGATCTCGTAGATTTATTGGTTCGATCGCCATTCGTTAAAATATCTTTTAGACACTGTTCACTTCGAGGTCGGATCCCCCGGGTATCTGTCCATCCAAGCATTGTACGTAAATCCGGCAACCGGAAGGGAGGAATGGGGTGTGCTCGACGCCGCAACTTTTCATTCGACGACCTGGATTCTTGCTGCAGTACGTGATACAATCCTCGATCGGTAAAAGTCTAACGAACCCAAAGGTTCATGTCTACCTGTGGGCGGACGTGCTGGGCAACCAGCGCTTCTCAACGGAGCGCTTCACAGTCAACCGGCGGGATGCCATCCTTGAAAGACAGGCGAAAATCTCCATTTTCCTCAGACAGGTTCTGCGTAAGAGTGTCCCTGGGCTCACTGCAGACCATAGTGAGTTTGCTTATCACAGTTTACATCGTTTTATGCACACGGATCCAAATATCCCTTTTCTAACATGACGCCGAGTACTTTTACTTGTGAATGGTTGGTCGGACTACTAGTAGTAGATAGCAAACGATCTGACTACAAATCGCTGTCATATTGCTTGTCCGACTCTTCCGAGTTCCGAGGTGGAAGAGTCACGTGATCCAGAACTTCACTCCGTTTCGACTGTCTCATCTGTTACATTCCCTCCATTTCGTACAATCGCATAGTCGGACTTCTCCAACCCTTCCGACACGTTCTTAGGGTTCTCCGCGTCGTCATGCCCCGCCGACTTCTGCGTACACGTCTTTGAGCGCCATGCTCCCGTTTCGATCGGCGTCGATACCGCCAACTTGGGTCACCCGACCTGTACATGTGCGGGCCGTTCGCTGTTTCGTGTACCCTCTCGACTCCGCCAGTTCAACATACGTGTTGGTAAGTTCTTTCCTTAACCGCCTTGACTGCTCGATGAACGAGTGTTAGTTGCACGCCCATACCCACCTCGACATATTCTTGGCTTCGGAAGCCGTTCGATGCAACAAAACAAATCGTGGAACGGGTGCGTCCGCTAAGTGATTCGCACCACATGTAGCGTATCCCTATCTCAGATTGTATATTGCTTAGTTCTTTCTCTGTTGCAGCGATCAAGGTGCTCGTGTTGGTAGCACCAAATCAACGATCCCGACAATGTTCTCTTGGCATTCGTAATTGAACGAGCCCAACGCTTATTGGTGGACTCGGATGCTACACTCTACGCGACGCTAAGACTGGCATTCCCTTTTTCGCCCACCGGCGGGGCAAGCCTCAAGCCTTATGTGGGGGGAGGGGGGATTCAGGCTCCACTGCGCCATATGAGAAGGGGAGGCGCCACTGGCGGATAGTTGGTTTTCACCTCTCATTCGTCCTTCCAGCTCATAAACACTACAACATGGAATTTAGCTGCGCTACGTGCTCCAAGACATTTTCCTCTCGGGAAGCCCTTAGCCGCCATCGCTCCAGCAAGCATGTGCAGACCTTTGTGGTCACCGCCAACGATAGCCAGTACTCTGTTTCCGCCGTGGAGGGCAGGTATTGCTGCCCGATCGAGGCGTGTGGCAGGATCTACGAAGGCAGGGATGGCTTGCAGAAGCACGTCAAAGATCGCCACAACTTCGGTCGTGATGGTTCTACCCTTGTTCCCTCAGCCAATAATTCTAAACGACTGCAGCGACAGTCGTCTGTGCAGGTCCCCCGAGGTTTGACTTATATTCTGCAGCAGACTGTTCCCTTTAACACGCTCTTCAGGTCCTGGTGTCCAAATGACTTTGGAGCATTCGGTGACAGGGAATACCAGAAGTACGCAGGGACAAGGGAATGACGGTGAGTCAGGCCCTTATTAACAAGTTAAAAGCAAGTCTTGCTCACGCATCGTCGCATGGCAGGTGCTTTCCGAGAGAATAGATCCTCGGCAGTTGGTAAGAGTGCACCAGTAGCTAGCATTCCACCAGGCTTCGTTGGCGACAGAGCGCAGAGTAAGTGACGGACTTTTTTGGTGAAAGTATTTTCTGATGCATGACCACGTAGCAGCTACGGTTCAGAGCGACCTTGAAAGTGGAGAGCTTCTCGACCAGAGTGACGGTGCGATACAGCCATTGCATTTATTCTGAACATGGCAGACTTGGCATATATCTTATCCTTGACCATGATGGGAAGCTCAACCTCTGCCATGATGACTGAGTATCCATTCTCTGTACTGACTGTGCTACATTAATAAATACCATGCACCACCAGAGTGATACTTGGGATACAATTTCAGAGACCAGACTACTGGACAACCCAACACGATCATATCCATCACGCACTACTTGCCCAGCGTCTGCGAACACGATGATACGATGGAAGCCAAGGCCAAGTCTTGCTAAAGGTGTGGACAGGAAGGTCACATCTTTTCCCCCTACCCAAGTGACTATCACAATGTTTGTTCCACAGCTGCGAGATTGCACCCTGAATGTCGGCGGTAATGGTGCCAGTGGCGGTGAATGGGGGGCAGTGGTGGCTTCTCGGGTGGTTCTGACCAGGACTGTTACTGCTGTGGTAAGGTTGAGTATTTGCACGTGCATGTGTCGAGGGTGCTTCTGCTAATACTGGGTATGGTGGTGGCAGTGACAGCAGCTACAGTGCGTTTGGTGGGCATTTCCCCCTGTCCAGACATTGACTTGGTTATCACTCATCCTGACTTCAGCTACACATATAGTGGTGTGGGTCATTTGTTGCCCTACTGCATTCAAGCATCCAAGTGTTACAATTGTTCTGGAATTGTGCATATCATCAATAATGGGTGGTTAGGAATGTGTTAATTGCAACTTTGTTCTCTCTTGTAGGGACATATCAATTGGGGTTGCCCTCAGCCACAGAGGGGCATGCTTGCTACACATGTGGCTCAGAGGGGTATGTCTCCTCTCTATCTTGTCCATGTTTCCATTCACTCATGGATATGATATACCCCCAAACACATCTCCTGTGATTGCCCTGGCGTTTCGGCTGCTGCAGAGGGTATTTAAGGGGTACCATGTGTGATATCCAACCTCCATATTGCTGGCTACTGAAAAGGGTTTTGCCTGCCATGGCCATTGACATATGACCAGACACTGTTGGGATACTGACAGATGTGTACTATCCTGTCAAGGAATTTAAAGATGTGCATGCATGTGCTTTTAGGGAAGTGATATCTGGAATACAGCTCATATCATTTCATCCATTTCCTACTGTGAGTATGCTTTTTTCACACACTTGTTTCTCATTTCTCTCCAATAGCCTCTAAGGCTGCATTTGCAACCTTGCTCTGTGCCAACATATGCCCCACCACATGTTATGAGCACAAACACATCCTTGTCAATGATCACCTCACCCTTGTGTATGCCCCTGCCCACCTTGTCTTTTGCATGTTAAACTTGGATTGCACCATCCAGCTATCTGCATGTGCCTTGATGACATTGAGTGGTGGTTGCTGTGTGTCATATAATGCTGTGTAGTGCACCAGCCCACACAGCTCATTGGACAAGGGCCACAGACATATCTTCCTTTTTAAACTATTTAACTCAACTACATCTCCCCTCGGGTTGTACGCAAGTGACATGTGGGTTCATGAGTGCAAGCACTTTTCAGCCATGTCTCCTTGTTCTTAGTTTATAGTCTACTACCACTAAACTAGTCAGCTGGTATCACATCTACATTGCCAGAAGGAGCAGCTTATTCTCTTTATAATACATATAAACCTTGATTTAATTGGAAAGGATGAAGACAAGGTGAGGTGAGCTAGATAATCTGGAGAACTGGTAATCATTCCAAGACACAATTCACCTGTCATCCTGAGAACTCAAAATTGGAATCTAGACTGCTGATGAACCCCTCAGCCCATCTGATCTTTCAGCATAGGCCATGTTCACTAATTCACAGCCCAGCAATAACTCAACTCAGATGATCCCCTCCATCTGTTACGGAGCACTGCTGCGACGTAATGTCGACGATGAGGACCATCAAGGTCAATAGAATAAGCAGTGAGGAGTACGACATTGATCGTTGACGGAGGGTGCCTTTTATAGTAGCATAACTAGAAGAAGGGAAAGGCAGCCATCTCCACTGTAGTGCTCAGGTAGTTCGGACGTAGGGAACCGGGTAAGAACCAAGTGAATAGACTGGAGGTATCTAGAGTACATGGTGCAGTATATATATGTAAGGATGGGTTAAGGGCAGGTGTGGGTATGTACTCTAGGGCCAGTATACTAGGAGTCCATGCGGTGGACATGAGGTATGATGTCATAATGACATCATTGTCTAGACTATGACGTCGTTGACCTAGACCGCTATATCAGCATGTCACGTGCCAGTATCACGTGACTCTCCTAGGGGTAAGTAATAGATAAGATCTAGGGCAGATAACCAGATGGTCACATGACATTATCTGATAAGATAAGATAACCGAATTGTTCGTAAGGTAAGTCCGAGTGTATTGTAGCAAGTCCGATAACACCATCAAGGATCCTTCCATAGTCCCTTGTTCCATTCTGCAGCTGTTGATCTCCTCTCTGATCACCCTTGACCACTTGCTCAGATACCACCATTTCTCTTGTACTCCCTTTCCTCATAGCATATCCACACACCAGAGTCATATCTTTCATCATTCAACTTTTTGTCTGCAATGGAAAACTACTGGACACTAGACGAACTTGATGTGTTATTTTCTTCCAACCTGAATACCTCTGGAGGTACACTCTCCATATGTTTTCCCTTGATCACTCTTCTCCAATCCCTGGTTGCATTTTCTGTCAAATTTAGATATATCTTGTGCGATCACTCTTCTTATCATCTCACCTTCTTTCTCTCACTCAACCTTCCACTTACAGTCCCCAGGACAATTCACTATAGACCATCTCTAATCTACATGACAGCTCTACTTCCCTTCCATCTGCCCCACATTCCAGCACTTTTCCACCTTCTCTTTCCTTTCTACCGACCATCTTTCTGGCCTTTCTTCACACTCTACTCTTTGTCCACTCCAATTCCATACATCATTAACCATAACCTTCACCAAATGAGTAGGAAGAACATTTCACTTCTGCTCCTACCCACTACATCCCTTCCATTGTCAATGATTCCCTCTGTGTCCTCCTTTTACAATCACTTACAAGTGACATCTATTTCTGACTATACCAACCTCAGATGGAAAGCTCTCTCCGGCCTCTCCTTTTTTGGCACCATACACAATCATCTCACCTCTTGTGATACTGCACTGCATGCAGCTTCTGGCAGTAATTTTGGTTCCACTTCAAGTGGTGATGACTTGCAGCTTCTCCACAGTGAAATTCCCTTTAACTCTCATCAGGTGAATACCTTCAGTAGGAGTAGTCACTTGGACACTCAACCACCCTTCAAGCCACAACATCAGAGTGTGCAACATCACCAAATTGTACATATACCATGCAGACAAAGGGGCACAGGCCAACATCAAGCTACTGTTGAAGCATTGAGTCAAGTCTGGACTCATCCTCTATCCTCTAAATAGGGACAGGAGGAACAAAGGGAAGCAGAAAGTCAGGCAATACTTCTCTCCATCACACATAATCTTCCATCATCTCATCTGTATATGCTTCCCGAACATCCTCAGACTCAAGAACACTGTACAGCTTCCAAAGAGCTTACAAACAAACAATTTCTGGAATTACTTTCATTAGCTCCATCACATTGCTGTTCTTCACAAAAGCAGCCACAGTCGCAAGAGCCTGCCATTTGCATCACAAGATTAATCCAACAACATCAACAGGGACAGCACATGCCTATAGAATACTATATATCAGGGAGGGTCAATCCCTTGTTTTCCTCAGCATCAGATTATATAGCCCCCATCAATCCATGTTATTCATCTCCAGCATTATTAGTGGTTGAAACCTCAATAACATATTACAATGTTCAAGCTGGTCACAGCCTACCATCGCTTATGTGTCTTACCCATTGTGGTATCTTTTTCTGTTCCAAGCCTTTGTATCCTAATCTTGTCCATCTTTGTGGCATGATGTTTATCAGTTGACCTCTGGAACATATCTGCCAACTCAGATGCATTCATCTCCATACTCATCTGGTTCAAGGTTGACACTTCCATACTCAAATACCTCTGTGAGTGACAGCAGTGAGTTATGGCCCTCAGAATTACCCCTTTTGTTTGTGTTTTGTTCCCCATCTTCCACCTTGCTATTCCTTCCACTGATTTTCATGTTCATCTATGACCCATTTTGGGGTTAGTTTGATAAGGCCCATTAGTGCCTTTTGGTTCTTGGTCACCCCTGAGTGTTCTGAGCAAGGATTTCACCTTGTGCATTTCCATTTGTATCACTTGTCTGCTATGCTCCCAATCTGTTTTGGTGTGGCTACTATACATCCTAATCTGAAGATGGTGTTCCCATTCATGTCCATCTCCCTTCCTCTACGCTGGCCAGGGTATTCCACATTGGGTGGTTTGGCACTGCATAAAGTGCAATCCATGTGAGTGTAGCTTTTCCTTCTAGGCTAAATCTATTTTTGAGTGATTCAGAATATTCATAGAGCACCAGTCAAACTGCTGGCACTGTTGGCCCATCAATAATCTTGGCTTGTTGACTTTTCCATCATACAAGACACTGTCATTTCTGAACTTTTAGCTTCGACCATGGTGGCATTTAGTTGCATTGATTATAGTTGGGTTTGGGACTCTTAACTCCTTCAAGGGTGCTTAAAACACATCTTGCTCCAGTCTTCTTTTTGTCTCTTTCCATTCCCTTTCTTCATTCTGATAAGACCTTTCTGTCTTTGCTTTGATTTTGATCCTTATGTGATCTTGATGCATGATGGATTCACCATTTTGTGTCTCTATCTGCACATGATTAACCTGCACCCTGCCTGTCAACTCATGCATTCAACATGTCTTCCATGCTTTCATCCTTTTTGCCCTCTCCACCCTATATGCATTTCCATCTTCTGTCACAGGGTATGACTTGTATTCATCATGGCATCATACTTTTGTCATCTCCACTGCAGCAAGAGCTGACCTGAATGATTTGATACATATAGGTGCAGGTGCAGTATCATCAGCAGGCTCAAGTAATGGCTATCATGGGATGAATACGATGTTGTCACTCAAGGAGGGGAGTGGAAGCAGGAATGTGAGTGAGGGGGTATCCTCTGAAATGATTGGGCCAGAATTTTAGTGACTATGGGAGATATCAGAGATAGCATCACATGACTATGGAACTCAACATCTGGCTGATGAACTAAGAGGTAATATACCCTTGTAAGAAAGGAACCAGAAACATGTTCCTGGATAAGGGGAAGTGACACATGAAAATGAATGCCCACAGGCACAAGATGTTGGTGCCATGTACATTTATCCTCCTTGTCTACTGTCACTCGGTCACTGCTGCACCCAAGAGGGGGGATCATCGGATCTTCAGATAGGTGATGTATTTCTAAGTTCTGCTTTTGCACCAGATTTAAGCTAACCCAACACAATTGACTTGGTTCAATAATGGGTCTGCCCAACAACACATGCAGTCACAAGCACCAGCTCTCATACACATGTGCATTTCCTTACAGCCACTTAATATGAGCCTGTTTTTGCTTCATACCCAACCTCAGAATTTACAAACCCACAGGGTTGTTCATATAATCAGGCACAGCCACAACCTATGGCCAAGCCTCAAGCACAAGCACGGACTGTTGTACCTACCTCTCATGCTCTGCCTGTGCAAACCCTGACTAAACAGCCTCATAGCCCAAAGCACTACTGATATCCATCCTGTGTCTTATGCTGACTCTGATGATCATCTTCCATATTCTAAATCTATCTGAATGTGTGCCTTCTTGACCAACTGCATCTCAAATGTGAACTTGTTGGTCATGTACAGGGGCATTGGCATCCCTAATACTCTTGGGGCAGTCATCTCATCTTCGGCTCAGCAATCCACTCTCACCCATATACTGGGCTTTCATCCCTATCACTATGACCATGGTATGCCACAGTCTGAGACATCCTGATTGGAGCATGTAGTTTTTGCAAACTCCTTCAAGTTCACATGGCTGCCTACATGCCACTCATGAACCTTACTTTCATCACCTTCATCACATTATAGGGTAAATCATCATACAGTAATGTTGCATTTCCACAATGTACTCTATGTCATGATCTGACTTTGAAATGGGTGCAACTGCAATTGCAATTTCTGAACATCCTTGCCAATCTAATCACCCTTGGTCATTTTGGCTTCCTACCTATGGACCACACTGAGAGCACCAATGGATGACCACCCAGAGACTGATGGGAAGCTTGATTCATGTCCCTCTGCTTCTTTCTAGAGAACAAAGCCATAAAGGTATTCTTGCACTTAGCTGACCTGTGCCAGTTTACATAGTATTCATGCATGGCAGCTAACACAGCTGTTCAGAAGCAGAGCAATGCTGCATCCCAGGACATGTGCAGAGTCGCTGTAAACTGGTGTACTTGTTGAATGCATTTAACATCTCCACTGCTGCTCTCCATCATAGTGGCAAGTGACTTCTTGAAGTGTCTAGAGGCATCATGGAGTATATGATCAATGTTGTTCATTGCCACAATAGGTAGGATACAGCACCTATAAGCTTATTAGTAGACAGCAGAGAACACAACATGTTCCAAATATACATGTACCCCAGATGCTGAGTAGCTATCTGTGCTGTTGATGTTGAGTGTATTGTCTAGGCACCAGAAATAGAAATCAAGGGTTACCCACTTGATACAAATCCAGAGGATCTGTTCCACGATGATAGGTCTCAAGTTGTTGTGTGGGATGCCATCTGAGATGAAGTTGTCATAGCTAAGTATTGGTTGGGAATGTAAGTTTTGTGCATGGATGTCTTTTGTGCTCAGTGACTCCCACTTGGGAGATTTCTCAATCATAATCATAAAAGTAAGATTGACATTGGAAAGACCATCTATGATTTGTTGGAGGTGGCTGCAAGTAGCAGAGGAGGAAGCAGTGAAGCACACTTCCCCTATTCATTTGGTGATGAAGCAAGGTCCTCATATGAAGCTGGAGTTGTTTTGGATAACAAGTTGGATGTTGGGGATCACAACATGGTTGGGATTTCTGAGGGCGCAAACCACTTTGTTCATATTGAGGTTGACATTGTAGATAATGCTGTCATGACCAATCTTATTGACAAAGGAGTGGATATGACACTTAAGAACTATCAGCAGCACCTCATGGATAGCAAAGGTGTCATAATAAGTGTTACGCTTGGCCCAGGTAGAGACGAGTGAAGACTCAAGGATGGAGGTTGAAGGCTCCAGACGCAGAGGTTTCTCCTAGGAGGCTTTCCTGGAGACAAGAGTCAAGGGTTTCTTGACAGGACGACGGCCCACTACCGATTGGTAAGGGTTGGAGGCTACTGGCAATAGTCAATAGGTAAACAAGGAGCGTTGACTCAAAAGTATGACGAAGACTTAGAGAGATCCAAGGGACACTTGGGTGGGCGCAGAGTGAGGCTAGGACTCAGGTAGAATTGAGTAAGACTAGCGTGGGGAATACAGGATGGTATTCGACGGGTTTATATACATAAGCCAAGGTGAAGATGACTAATTGGATGGAAGCGAATGGAAATGGAGAGAACAATTAGTCAGTGGAGATAAAGAGATAAAGAGATAAGAGATACAATGGCATCGTATCAAAAGTGTAAGCAAAGATGAGTCAAAAGATAAGGTCATGTGAAAGGTACCTGACGGGGCTTGAACGGCCAAGTACTAGTCCGAGGAAAGAAGGTTAGCATAGACGAGGACGAGTACATGTTTTGGTGAGGTCGGTCCTCATCCAACAAGGAAAAGAATAAAGTGTACAAAGAAAATGTAACAATAAGCAGCTTTTCATTGTTGTGGAGATATATCAACCTGTACCATGGATCATGTGATTAGTAACTTGGCTCATTTGCATTTCTTCTAATTCAACTCACTTTGCTTGAGATGACATATGTTCTTCTGCAATTGCTGCCAAAAGTTGTGCAAAATCAGAGGGTATGAACTGTTCAATTATCTGTTAGGGTGAAGTTAGCAGCCTACATACAAGACATATATACTGCAACTTACATGCACTATATCGAGGGGTAGGTTTGCGAGCAGCAAGACCCACTCATCTTGAAAAAATGTTAGATAAATACAATGTACATAGCCAAGATTAGAGGCATTGACCTATTTCAATGTTATCTTGCTCATCATGGAGATCACCCAAGGTTTTCCCATTGCCACACAGGGCTGCTGCAACTGCATACCACCTGTCCCCCTGAGTCTTTGTGGACTTGGACCATTTAGCATTACTCTTGTTCTGATATGAGCACTGAACTGGAAGTTTCTGTTTGATCTTTGAAGGAAGAAAAACTGGGTTGTTGGGAAGTGAGGATTGCAGGGTGGACTTTGCCGGACCTCTCCTCAAGTTGAAGTTGATACAAGAGGGCATTGAACTAGAGTGAGTGCAACCTATACATAGGTTGGATGAGTGATATGTAATGAGAAGTCAACAGAGATTGTTGTTGATATAGACAGAGATGACGATGATAAGGCTGAATATGTTGGCATGGATGGTAAACAAAAAGAGCATCCAATAACAGGGATGAAGATGGCAAGTGCAGAGTAAAGAGTAGTATTCAGAAAGTGTACTAGACCCCCAAGGGAGAGTAATACAAGTGAATAGGACTAGGGAATAGACGACTATGAGGTTGGGTTTATATAGGTATTATGGTGAGTTTAGGGTAGATTGTCTGAGTCCTAAATAAATGAGGATTAATGGCTTCCTAAGCTGATTTTAAGTTAATGGCAGGTTCCCAAGGTTGGTCTACTTCATCCCATCCTTTTCAGTGGACATGATACTGGAGTTTTCCACAATAAAGACATGATTGGGTGATACTGTCCATTTCATATTCTTTGTGTCTATCTTCAGACACGATGATTGGATCTGGTTTAAATATGGATTGTCTGGCTAGTGGAGCTTTATAGGGTTTTATGCAGGAAATGTTGACTGTGAGGTGAATAGATATGGATGAAGGGTGAATGAGGGTGATGGCATTAGGAAGGATGGCAGAGATACGATAGGGTCTAATGAAATTTTGTGTTAATTTACAAGCAGGATAGAGAAGGGATAAATGGTTGGTTGAAAGTCAGACCAAATCTCTGATAGAATATATGGGGTGAGAGAGTGTTTGGATTCTTGTGCATGGAACATCCAATCCCTTGTCTTTTATAATGTGGTGGCGATTTCATCATGGGATCACCCGAGGGTTTTAGCAAATGACCCCCCAGGGGTAGTAGTGGAGATTGTGGGTTCCGATCCCATGTGAGGTAAATAGTTACATGTGTCAGAAAAGGGAGATGTGCCAGTTGCAGTGGTCATAGTAGAATTATAAGTGAACTATGCCATTTTCAGCCAGGAAGTCCAAGAATTCTGTTTGTCTATCTGTCTGAGAATGGTATGCTCTCAATAGCTTTTGTTGTATGCCTAGGACTTTGCACAACTCTTTTGTGAACTCTGAAATGAACTGCAGTCCCCTGTTGGATAGAATAGTGTTAGGAAGTCCATGGAGACACCATACATGGTCTCTAAATAAAATGGCTAAATCCAAAGAAGAGGTTGTTTTGAGACATGGGAAAAAAATGATTTCTTTTGAGAAGCAATTGACTATGACCCTGATTGAATCGAAGCCATTGGATGTGAGAAATTCAGTAACAAAATCAATAGAAATATCTTCCCATGGGTGGGAAGGAATGGGTAAAGGTAAAAGCTTTCCTGCCAATGGCTTTGACAAACCCTTTGTGAGGGAGCACACCCAACAGTGTTTGATATAAGTAGAAATGTCTTTTGTGGCACTAGGCCACCAATAGAACTATTTAATGGATGAAATAGTATAGTCATGACCAGGGTGGCCTGCTACTGGTGAATTGTGAAAAAGAGAAATAAGTTCGTTGCAAACAGAGGGGGGTATAAAAACAATGCCATTAGAGTTTCTAAATAGTCTGTCTGTTGTGTAGTATTTGTATTTGTTGATTGTGTCAACATTTAACCTAGATAATTCCATGGATAATTTAGTTTCAAAGTTTGGTGAAAGTGTCGTGGAGAAAATGGCTTGTATACCGGTTGAGCCAAATCCTTTGTTGTTTCATAGTGACTCATTGAGAGTCATTTGTTTGGTAAGTGTGGAGTTTTCTATTTTTTCAATAATTAGTTGTGTGATTTGGTCATGTTTAGAGATGTAGAATGGAGAGTTGGCATGGTTGAACAGAATTACACCAATTGAGTATGGTGCAATTCTACTATAGGTGCTGGGAGGAAGCTGTATTTTGACATGGGTGAGGATAAGAAGTTGATTGTGGGTGGGGATGTCCAAATCAGCAGTGGAATATAGGTTGAAACCTGCAGCAGAGGAAGAGCCCTTTGAGGGTAAGCGGGCATTGGTGGAAGTGAGGGAAACATTAATAGATAGAGTGGCAGCGCAAAGAACAGAGGTGGGGAAAATGGTGATGTTTTCATTGAGCCAGTTGACTGCATTGCCAAGATTAGGATAACGTGAGATGGCATTGGTGTGTCCATTTGTAATGCCTGGTTTATAGATAAGGGTATAGTTGAACTCCTGCAGGAGTTTATGCCAGCATGTCTGGAAACCGGAGAGTATTTAAGGCTTTTTCCAGTATTCAAGATTTTTGTGGTCTGTCCAAATCTTGAAATTAGCCTTTCCAATAAGATAATGATGCCACTCCTTGAGAGCACATATAATAGTGAGCAGTTCCTTGTCATAGACAGGGTAGTTATGCTTAGTGGAAGAAAAAAAATATGAAAGGAATGCACATAGGCGCCATAACTTATCCTTCTCCAAGACTGATAAAACTGCACCAGAAGTGATGTTGCTGGCATTGGTTTCAATGTGCATCTTCTTGGTAGAGTCAAGAAATGCCAAAAGTGGTATGGTGGTGAAATGTTTTTTAAGTGTGTTGAACATGTTTTGTTTTTTCTTTGTAAAATTGTTGAGGGGGCAAGCAATCTGTCTGAATCTGTTAATAAATTGCTGGTAATAATTACAGAGTTCAAGGAAAGATTGAAGATGTTTGAGTTTGGTGGTGCTAGTCAATTTAGAATAGTGTCCACTTTTTTTGGTTGCATGCTGACACCGTTGGCAGACATTGTCATGCCTAAAAAGTCAACTTTGTCAGTGTTAAATACATATTTCTCCAGTTTGGCATAAAGGTCATTGTCCCATAGCTGGCAAAGTACCTCCTTGACCACTTCGGAGTGTTCATGGTCATTTTTATTTTTTGTAAAGATGCACATATTGTCAAGGTAGATGATGATGACTGTGAACATGTCGTTAAATATGTCGTTCATCATCTGTTGGAATGTTGGTGGAGAGTTAGTCATTCCAAAATATATTATGACTGGTTCATATGCACTAAGGGGGGTAACAAATGCTGCTTTCCATTTGTCACCTTCTTTGATGCATACATTGTTGTACCCCCAATGGAGATGCAGGCATGTGAACTTGTCAGCTTATTTCAGATGGTCAACATGGTCCTAAGGTTTTCATAAGGGCATGCATTTTGAGTCTTCCTTGGAGAAGATGTTGAGGAATTTGTGGTATTGAGGTTGAACTTTGTCAGCTAGTCCTTCTTCAGTGGAGTGAAAGTGTGGGTTCCAGACCTGCTGAAAAAGACCTGCTGCATTGATAGTAACACAGTTAGTAGTGCAGTGGCAAAAGAAGATGGTTTTTTCAACCTAGTTGATGAGGGGGTTGTAACATTTAAACCAATCATAACCTAAATAGATATTGTGAGTTCCAAGGTTTGTAACCAAAGTGTCAACTCCTTCAGAGTGACCTTGGTATGATAATACAATGGATACATAATCTGTGATTTGTCCGTGCAAAGAGGCTGATCTGTAAGCATTTGAAACAAATCAAGGAAGGGATATTTTTTTGTTGGAATACCAAGTGACTGTACCCATTTTTTGCTGACAATGGTTTGTACTGCACCTGAATTGAGTAAGGCTTTTCCATTGTTTTAGTCCATTTGTTTGTTTTTTTTGAAAAAAAAAAATTAGTGGAGATGTCAAATTCTCCTCCTTTAGGGATAGTCCTAAGGTTAAGGTTAGTAGGGGAGGGTTTCAAAGAAGAAAAAGGTAAAGAAAATGATTTGTCCAAAATAGGAGAATTAAGCACACTATTTTTAGTTCCAGTGCTGTGCTCCGAGGAGATGCTCCTGTGGAAGTTGTATTGTAACTATCTAAATTGTTCAGTAAGTCTACATCATCTGACTTACTATCCATCTCCCCTAGTATGGAAAAACAATTAAAAGAAGGAGAAGCTGAATTATACAAAGATAAAAAATTGTTCACTGCTGAGTGCCCAGATTCACTTAGCCTTACCTTTTTCCTTCAACCCATCCATGGTGAGTTGTCAAACCTGAGCCTTGAGCATGTCCATATAGTAAGCCTACACTTTCTTAGTCATCCAAGGCAGATCAGATGAGAAGGGGGCGGGGGCAGGCAGGAGAGTGGTGATGGCAGTGGTGGAGGGGAGGGGAATCTTGCAAATGTTAGAACATGGTGGAGGGGGATATCTTGTACAACCCATGAGAGGGTTGAAGATGGGGTGACCATGGGGTTTGTGGAGCTTGGGACAACTGTGGGATAAGTGCCATTCCTAGAATTTTCTGAAGTATTCTAGCGAATAGCAGATAATGCTCTTATCTGTGATAAAGATACTATCCAATGGTAATAAAGACTCATTATGATGAGTAAGGATGATGTGATAAGATTGCATTATTATGACCAATATGAATAGTGTAAGCACATCATGTGATAGATAAGGTCACATGGTAAGATTAAATAATCTATGGGCAAGTCTAGACTGATTTGTGACTAATGGTGATTTGTAACAATAGTGTTGCATAAGCTTTAGTTATGTGTCAGTCTAGTTTAACCATATTGTAGTGATAAGGTTAAATTTCAACACAGTGAGGAGGAGTGTTGAGATTTAACCTTGGCATTATGCTTAGGTTAAACTAGACTGACACATAGCTAAGGCTTATGCAATATTAATGATACTAATCATCTATTAGTCACTGATCAGTCTAGACTTGCCCATAGATTATTTAATCTTACCATATGATTCTATCTATCACATGAGGTGCTTACACTATTCATATTGGTCATATGATGCAATCTTATCGCATCATCCTTACTCATCATAATGAGTCTTTATTACCATTGGATAGTATCTTTATCACAGATAAGAGCATTATCTGCTATTCGCTAGAATATTTCAGAACATTCTAGGAATATACATAGATACAAACATCTCTGTACGTATTTAAGGAGAGCCCTTACGGCTCATCTTATCTTAATGATTTATCTTCTAATTCATTCTATCTGCTCTCTAAAGCAAGACACTTGGTTTAACCAATGTTTAACCTATCCCAAGTGAGTGTTTCCACTTGAGACTATCTTTACTCCTCTTTTCCTTATGTAACACTTTGAGGTACTACTTGTACTTTAAAATCCAGAGCAGGTTAACAGCACTGCTGGAAAACTTGCATATTAGATGGCAAGGTTAAAGCAGTTGAGATACAGGGACAATGGCTGCATGAGGTTGGTGGTTTCATATTGAATGTGAGATTTAGAACATCTGAACATTTTTGTCAATATGATGTAGTGGCTTGAACCAGTGAACATAGGCCAGGGGCTCACAAAAATTCCCTAGATGAAGAGGGAGTCTGAAGATCACATGAATCTTAGCAATGTGCAGTCCTATAAATGCCAATTAGATATATGCTCAGAGCAGAATGAAAAACAAACAAACCAACATGGAAGCCCCCACATTTCCAAGCCTCATCATCTGTCACAATCAAAGCTGTGCCAAAATGAGCTAATAATGAAAGCTTGCATTAACCATTTGAGCATTATGGATGGCACTGAAACCTGGCATAATTGTCATTTGACATATGCTCCTTAGACTGTAAGGGAACAATGAGATTGCTGAAACAGTTGAACTGATCATTGACATTCAGTTCAAGATGATGAGATTGTAATCTGTGGACAAATGCTTTGAGAGCTTTGATGAAACCCACAGTGCCATGGTATTGTGCCAAATATTGCATGGACTTTTGGGGAAAATAAGGTTGGTTCAAGATGCAATATTGTGTCCCTAGGGAAGGTACACTGGTTGCTACATGGTCATTTGTCTCATCAGTGTCATACCCACTGGTTGACAACACCACCACAGTGTTGGGCATACTGCGTCCATGCCAGGCCAGAAATGTATTGAACCGTAAGACAGCTTCCTGACACTGGAGCCACTTCATAATTTGAATGGTATAGTTCTTGCAGTTGCTCTTAATGTGTGCTTTTTTATGTAATTGATGTGTAGTCGCTCCAAGTTCTCTGTGTTTAAGCCATAAAGACTATCTAACTGTTTGATTGTGTTAGTATAGTGAGATAATGAATGCTACAGTACTTTGAAATGTTGAAGTGTTTTCAGCACTCAAGTTTGATGAAGATCTTGTTATAGTTCAGAACCTATATGCTACGTTCTTCACTTTTCTTATTTTCAAACTTAACGTTTTCTTTCTCTTTTCAAAGTCACGTGACTGTGGGAACCCTCACGTGACTTGAGGTCTAGCCTATGATGTCATCATGACATCATACCTCATGTCTTTCATTTCTGCTTCCTTTCCCATGAGGACGCTTCCTTTTTCCCAGATGGACTTCTCACTATCCTCATGGTATTCTCATTCCCTTTTCTTCTCACACCGGCCCTCAATAGATTAGGACTCAGACGACCTACCCTAAATCCCCTTACTTACATATATAAACCCTCTCCCTTTGTCGTCTATTCCCCAGTCCTATTCACTTGAATACCCTCCTCCTCTGGGGCCTGTTCATTTGATTACCACTCCTACCTTTACTTCTACCTTTCTACTATCAAGACTGTGAACAGCTCTTTAGTCAATCTTATTCTGTGTTTGCCGTCTCCTGCACAACGTTACTGTGCGCTCGTCGTTCTTCATGCCAAGTCCATGCTATACTTGGGCACTGTACACTTCCTCGTTGCCGAATACCACGTCTTAGTTCACGTCTGGTTAGACACCCGCCATCGTCTCATTCACACCATCGCCGAGGTAGCCCAACGCCTAGATTAGGTGTTGTACTACTTGTTTAAGTTTCATCCCGTTTCAGATCTCCTTAAGATCATGAATATTATTGAGGGCTTGCTATAGTATAAGAATAGTGTCATCCATGTGAGACTGGTATTGTGCAAGATAGATGAAATTGAGAAGTGTGTGCCCTGCTTCGATAACACCTTGATGAGGCATAGTATCAACTAGGGCACTGACAAACACCTGCTGGAGTTGTTTGTGATCAGTGCTAGTTCCATTGCTTAACTTTAGAAATCCTCTCCTTAAAATGCCACAGCCCTGGACGGAATGGCATGGCACAGAAATGTGTATTAGGGTTTTCTGCCCAGTGAGTGCAGCACACCATTTTTTGAAGTGATTCTTGAATATTCCTTGGTGGAGTTGGTGCAGGATGTCAGATGAGATGTGAGAAAAAATGTTGGTGTGCAGGAAATCAGCCCAGAAGGGCAAGAAGATAGGATGTAGGCCTTGACTGATGAACTCAGGTGAATATTAACCTGAGGCTTGCATGTGCAGAATGTTTGTTGTTTGGGTTTGATTGCATGCTAGAAATTCAGAGTTCACATCTTGTTGATTAGCTGGCACAAGGCATTTTGCACACCTGTTCTCTGCATAGCATGTTACCAAGCACTGCTCTGGATGCTCTCCGATATAGACTGCTAGGATTGGGAAGATACAACAAATCTATCCATCTGCACAGACTATTGTCACACCATCATGCCCTGCTGCTACTAATGGTTCAACTATTTTTTTTTATGCAATAATGGAATAGACAATAACTTGCAATGAAGTTGTCCTCAAAGGAATCTAGCTTGGCAACAAGTATATAGCCCAATAAAATTGAGGCATGGCAAGCTGGCTGATGTCAAACCCACTTGGAAATATTCCTTATGCTTAGATATACCAGCCAGCCATTCTTATTCCCTTGAACTGTGATAGCTCAGTCTTATCTGATTCTAGAATCAGTGGGGCAATGGTTGCTCCAGCAGGCAAATGGTGCTGAAAAGGGTATAAAGGTGTGATTTACTACTGATTGTTACACATGTTGTTACAGATGCTATTTGCACTTTAGTATTGGAAGCCTCAGAACCATTGGAAGCACTAGCACTTCCTTGCTCATAAAACTAGACCATCACCTCATGCCATCCTCATGTCTTGACGCATGATGACTTCTCCATCTCAGATCTAGATTCCTATGCTGCATGCACCTTATGGTATATGCATGTTCTCTTATCTATGACTTCTTATACTATGCCTTCACCTCATGCCCCTGTCTATGACTCATCCACCTCATGTTATGCTTCTATTTCCAAAGGCTGTACTGATCCATGCCTTCTATGCATGTATACTTCACCTTAGATGCATGTATGCACAGAATATTGTTAGATCTAGCATACACAGATGTAAACATTAGAATAGTATATAAAGGCCAAGGGTCAAGCCTGGGTCACCCTAGTCTTGTCCTCTTGGAGTTTTTCCTCACTCTCTAAGAGCTATAAGTCTCTCTCAACTGTTTTAGTTTCTGCCTGCTTCTAATTCTGGGGGGTAGGTTGTTTCATTAGGACAAGACTTCTACTTACCAACCCTTGATCTACTGGATAGATCAACCATTGACGTTGATACCAGGACCTGTGAAAAACAGTAGGGGGTTTCATGTACAGACACACTCATGTCTCTTCACTAACAAGCTTACAAACTAGTGTCTATTATAAAGAAGGAAGAGTCCCCCCATATGTGTCCTACTCCACTGAGGAGACCAGAGATTGTAAGCAGGAACTAGAATAGTTCCCATCACTGTTCTTGGCACTATTGGATCTATTATCCTTATCAGACCTGACTCCTTCAGAGTCAATGTTATTGTCCTATCGCAGCGCTTCACCTTATTGGCCAGGCAGAACCAAATTTATGCCAGATTTAGTGTACCCTCCTATTTCTGTTTGGAGATCACTGACTCCATTCTCAGAACCTGTCAACTAGAGAGTCATAGAAGACTTCCTTTTCCCATGCTATCCTGCCAGCAATCACTATATCCAGTTCCTGCCTAATGGCACACAGGTAACCAGCATGTACAGTGGCAACCAACAATCATCTTATCTACCATATCCAGATCCAAGCATCACTCAGCTATTTCTCCCATCAAAAGTTAAGAGGATTATTCACAAAGGGTATCTCCTTAGTTGTAGATCCCAATGACAACATAAACACAGAAACATTCTCCAATAGGTCTTATATGCAAGAGTGTATGTGGAGGAAAGATTATGCTGTCTCAAGAACAATCAGCAGCATATCCCTTGGGCTAATCTTACTACATCTTGTTGTTGGACATATAGGCTAACTCTCTATTTATATTTATGTGATCATATTTCTTCTCTTTATAGAAGCCAAACATATTGTACCTGTGATATGGACTCTTAGGAGCCAACCTACTTTTACTGCTACTGAATACTACCCTGCACCTTCTGCCTATATGGCCTCTCATCCTGTCACACCAGCAATAAACCTAAGTGTCCAACATTGGATAAGGATAACTAAGTCAGATCTGGAGTCTAATTAACCTGGATTGAGTAAACCAACATTGGAGATTAACATCCAATCCAAAGAAATGTTTCCAGAAACACATGTTGAAGCTTGCTTTACAGAAATCCAGTAAAATCTACCACCCTAAATCTATTTATGGAAACATATTGAAATCTACCCATTGCCTCAAGCAACAAAACCAATCTTTGCCCAAGAAGAAATGTGTATGAGTCTAAGCCTAATCCTAGGTCTATTTATTATAGGATTCTTTCTTGTAACCTTATCATTAATTGCCACTTTCATCTTTCTGGTCATCTGGACTGTACTGTTTCAAGGACCTCTCCAATTTCAAGTCTGGTGCTATAACAGAGAAATAAGATTTGGTATATATTGCATCTAGAGTAAACTCATTGAAGAAGTAGAGAAAGTCAAGAAAACCACACTAAACATGCAAGCAAATGACACTTACACACAATTTGATACTGAAGCTGGCTGGAGATCTGTAACTATCAAAGACATATGGAACATGCTCCCATCTCATCTGGATAACAACACAGAACTAGATACTCCTCTTTTTCCTAACATTCCTGCTTTTGTTGATTGGGTGTTTAACCACTATCCATATTATATTCTTGAAACAATCTGCAATCAATTCAATGACTATATCCAGTCCAGTATACTAGTAGACGACATATCTGACTTAACACCCTAGAATCTCAACAACTGCATTTACCTATGGAGGATTAGTGGGAAGTTCTGGCTGACTTTCAGATATCTGGATTAGAACATTAGTCACTTGTACCTTTCTCATCTTATCTTGCTTGTAAATCTAACTTGTTTCTCTTATCATCATGGCTTTTTCTGCATTTGATCCAGCAGTATTTCTCATGCAACTGCAAAATGCACCAGATAAGAACACACACCTTTTGATGATGGTACATCATGTGGGACAAATTACCAACCTTGCTGTCAGTTTAGAAACTCAACTATTGTTACGATTCATCTTTTCTTTTCTTTTCGCATTAGCATTCGTCCTACTCCTCTTGCTAATGCCTCCCTTTCACACGACGACCACTGCTTCCTTCCGCTCTTCCCACGATGGTCATCATGATTACTTAACTCTTATCTTTCTTTCCACTTCCTTCCGATGGACAGCCGCATTTCCTTTATTCCGATAACTTCCGTTATCCTCCTCACACCATTTACCTTATTGAACTTCCTCTGATCTTCCACTACTACATAGCTTGGTCCGTGCGCAGTTCCCTTTAGGTATATAAACCCTGCCGTCGATACTTTGTATTCCCTAAGCTAGACCTACCTGGAATAGCACCTTTGTTTCCTTCACTCATCCATCGCTCTCTAAGTCATTCGTCCTACTTTTGAGTGGACGCTCGTCGTTCTACCTCTATCTCCGGTCACTCCTCTTTGCGACTCGTCCCTGCCGCTCTTCTTTGCGGTTGTTCTGTCGATAAGGGAACCCCCTTTGATCGATTATCCTTTGTCCACCTCAGGAAGCCCCTGTGGAAGTCTCCGGTCGTTAACCACACAACCCGTCCTCGTCTCCAGTTGCCTTCCCGCGACTCGTCCCATCGATAAGCAAGCCCCTTAGTCGACATCCTTCATCTCCCAGGTCTACGCTCGCTCCTACCCGGACCGACCGTAACAAAAGGTCTAGCTTCTCATCAAAGAGGCTATCGCCGTCATAGTCCCCCACCATTTCGCAACCACCGCGCTCAGATCCTCGTTGGTCGGCTCCCCGATCAAGACCACTCGACGACTCTTCCTCTTCCGAGCAACCCAACTCCGAAGAAGAAGATTACCTTGACCCTGACACCCTTGTATCCTCTGTCGCCCAACAAAGCGAAACCCTTGACCTCTCGCAACAGTTCTCTGCCAGTCTAATGATCCCTCGTCAACCTACCCCACCATCTCCCACTCCCATCGCCACCACCCCCGTTTTCCCTATTCCCCGCATCCCTTCCATCTCTCTCCCTCCACCCGCCGCCCCTCCCCCGTTCGTTAGACCACCATCCCCTGCCATGTCTTCCACTAAGCTCACCGAGCTTCGTGTCTGCGCCCCTGAAGCCTTTGACGGTTCATACAAAACCACCATCCAATGGCTTAACACAGTCCAATTTTATCTCCATATCAATGACAAAGTCTACGACACTGACGCTAAGAGAGTTATCTTTGCCCTCTCCTACATGACCAAAGGCTCCGCCCTCACTTGGGCAAATACTTTCCGGCAAAACGCCATTTCCGGAACCACCGTCTCCCTCGGTACCTTCGATGAGTTCGTCGAAGAATTCATGAAAACCTTCGAACACCATGACACCGTCAACGACGCCGTCGCTTGGCTTGCCATGAAACGCATGGTTCTTAACGCTAAAACCAAGCGTCATGAACCATCCCTCGACTCCTACATCTCCTCGTTCCAAAACCGCATCGCTCTTGCAGGTATCACTGATGAAAACGTCCTCATCAACTACTTCTCCGCCGGAATCCCTCCCTCCCTCATGCGCCGCATCCTCTCTATGGACACCCCCCAACCAAAATCGCAGCCTGGTATAAAAAGGCAACCCACTTCCAGACACAGTGGGACTGTGCCGACGAAATCGCTCAAAGAGGCAAGACATCCTCTTCTCATTTCCACTTTTTCACCACTCCCACCCGCGCTCCCGCCAAAGACCCTGACGCCATGGATGTGGACGTAGTCCGCATCACCAAACTCACCCCTGATGAACGCAAATGCTGTATCGAGAAGGGACTCTGTTTCCGTTGCCGTCGTGCCGGCCACAATAGCACCTCTTGTCCTTCCTTTCCTTCCACGCCTAACCGCCGCATGGAGAAGAAGATCCATTGGGTAGAAGAAGAATCCAACCTCCCCACCTTACGTGAAATCGACGACGACAAAGATGAAGTCGCCGTCAGGAAGGTTACCTTCCAAATGGATTTTTAAAAAGGGGATCGCAGTCGACGCAAGTCTCCCCTCCCTCATTCTTGTGTGCTCCTGTATTTGTATCAGCTACTACTAAAGCTATGCAAATCTCAATTCAATTAGTTATCCCCTCGCACACCCAGAAAGCCATTGACACCACTGCCCTTATCAATAGCGGAGCTGAAATCTCCTGTATCGATCGAGACTTTGTATCAAAACATCATCTCCCCACCGAGAAACTCGCCTCCCCCATCTGCGCCCGCAATGCCGATCACTCGTACAACAAGAATGGGAACATCACCCATACTTGCACCCTGTATTCCAACATCAAAGGAATTTTCCAGAAGGTCACTTTCTACGTCATGGCCTGCGGAAGAACTAACGTCATCCTCGGACTCCCCTGGTTAAGAACCACCAATCCCATGATCGACTGGAAAAGTCGAACCCTCGCTATCCCCGAATCTCTTGACGAGTCTAATGACTTCTACACCTCCTGTGCCAAGGACTCCGAACGCCATAACTCTCACTTCCCCGCACCTTGCCACATCCACGTATCCTCCGTCCACGACTACCACCTTTATGGCTTCCTTAAACAAGAAAACGAAGAACAGTTCCTCTCCCGTGCTCTTGACAATCGCTCCCTTGTCCAAACTATCTGCGGAGATTCCCGTTCTATCCCCAAGGGATCTCCAGTCATTGCCAAACTTACCACCGCTACGGAACTAGCCATGGAAGCCGAAAAGAACAAACAGAAAACCACCCTTCCCCCCAAGTTCTCTCAATTCGCTCCCGTCTTCACAAAGGAAACCGCGGACCATATTCCCCCCTCTCGCCCCTATGATCACGAGATCAACGTCAAAGAATCCTTTGTCCCCAAAGTCGGAAAGATATACCCCTTATCTCCCAATGAACGCAAAGCCACTGAGGACTTCTTAGAAGAGAACCTCAAAGCCGGAAAGATCCATCCCTCGAACTCCCCCCAAGCTGCACCCTTCTTCTTCGTCAAAAAGAAGGATGGTGGCCTCCGCCCTTGCCAAGACTACCGATACCTCAACGAACATACTGTTCGTGACGCCTATCCCCTCCCCCTCATCTCCGACCTCGTCAATAAACTTCGAGACGCCAAGGTCTTCACTAAGTTCGACGTACGATGGGGGTACAACAATGTCCGCATCAAGGACGGACACCAATGGAAAGCCGCCTTCATCACCCATAAGGGGCTCTTCAAACCCACCGTCATGTTCTTCGGCCTTACCAACTCCCCTGCCACGTTCCAACAATTCATGAATGACTCCTTCCGCGATATGATCGCCGAAGGATGGCTCATTATCTACATGGATGATCTCCTCATCTTCTCCCCCGACCCCGCCACCCATGAGGAACGTACTAAGCGTGTCCTGCAACGTATGATGGAACTCGACCTCCATCTTAAACTCGAAAAATGCAAATTTGCCACCACCGAGGTTGAATACCTTGGTATGATCGTCAAACCAGGTCAACTTGCCATGGACTCCGTCAAGCTCGATGGCATCGCCAAATGGCCTACTCCCCAGAAAGTCAAGGATGTCCGCTCCTTCCTTGGCTTTGCCAACTTCTACCGTCGCTTTATCCCTGATTACTCCAACATCGCCCGCCCACTCATTGACCTCACCAAGAAAAACTGTGCTTGGTCCTGGACCCCTGCTTGCCAACAAGCTATGGACACCCTCCAATCCCGATTCCTTTCCAAACCCGTCCTCCACCTTCCCCACCTCTCCGCACCTTTCGCCATTACCACTGATGCCTCCAAATTTGCTTCTGGAGGTATCCTTCTTCAGACCGACTCAAACAGCGATTGGCACCCCTGCTCCTACCTCTCCCAATCGTTCTCCCCCGCGGAAAGGAATTACGACATCTATGACCATGAACTCCTTGCCGTCATTCGCGCCTTGAAAACATGGCGCCACTATCTCCATGGCTCCCCCTTCCCTGTCCAGGTCTTCACTGACCACAAAAACCTCACATACTTCCGACAACCTCAGGCGTTGAATCACCGCCAAGCCCGCTGGCTTCTTGACCTTGCCGACTTCGACCTCAACATGCGACATGTCCCCGGCTCCCAACTCGCCGGCCCTGATGCCCTCTCCCGCCACCCCGATCTACTTCCTGCTATCGACTCCCCTGATAATGACAATGTCACCCTTCTTTCCCCGTCCCTGTTCGTCAACGCCATTGACACTGCCCTGGCTGACAAAGTTCAGTCAGCCTCCGCCTCCGACCCCCTTGGCTTACAGAGCCTCCAATCTATGGACGGTTCTATTCCCCCCGCCTTCCGTTCCCATCTCTCCGACTGGAAACACATCAATGGCCTCTTGACCTACAAGGACCGTATCTATATCCCTAACGATTCCTCCCTCTGCCGTACTATTGTCCAACGCTGCCACGATCATGAAACCGCTGGACACCCTGGCTTCCTTAAAACTCGCCAGCTCGTTGCTGCTGAATTCTGGTGGCCCGGCCTTGCTTCCTTCATACGAAAATATGTGGAAGGATGCGCCACTTGTCAACAGAACAAGGCCAACACACACCCCACTGTTCCCCCGCTTTCCCCCATCCGCTCCCTCGCTTCCCGCCCCTTCCAACAGGTCTCTTGTGACCTTATCACCGATCTTCCCCTATCTGCCGGCTTCGATTCCTCATTGGTCGTGGTCGACCATGGGCTTACTAAGGGGGTAATTCTATGCCCCACCAAGAAGTCCATCACCGCTGAAGGAGTCGCTGATCTTTTCTTCCACAAAGTCTTCCTTCGCTTCGGACTCTACAACAAAATCATCTCTGATCGTGGTCCCCAGTTCGCCTCTGCCTTCGCCAAAGCCCTCGGAAAGATCCTGAACTATGACCTCTCCCTCTCCACTGCCTACCACCCCCAATCTGATGGGGAAACCAAATGAGTAAACCAAGAAGTCGAAACCTATCTCCGAATCTGCTGTGGAGATAACCCCGCCTCATGGTCTGAGAAAATCTCCCACGCCGAATTCACCCATAATCACCGCCCTCACTCCGTCACCGGCAAATCCCCATTCTTCCTCATGATGGGCTTCGAACCCCGTGCCCTACCTTCCCTCCTTCCCAAATCCCCTCTCCCCGCCATTGAAACCAGACTCAAAGCCCTCTCCGCTGCTCGCGATGAAGCATTGGCAGCTCACGAACTCGCCCGCCAAGTCATGGCCTCCTGCACCCGTAAGAACTTCACTCCTTTCGCACTAGGAGATAAGGTGTGGCTAGAAGCCCGCAATCTCAAGCGATCTATCGCCAACCCGAAGTTCGCCGCCAAACGAGAAGGACCCTTTACTGTAACCAAGGTCTTATCTCCAATCGTTTACCAACTTCGCCTTCCCAAAATGTGGAAGATCCACAACACGTTCCACACTTCCCTCTTATCGCCCTATCACGAAAACGACATTCACGGGCCCAACTTCCCCGCTCCACCGCCGGACCTTATCCAAGGCGAAGAAGAATATGAAATTGAAAAGATCCTACGCCACCGTGGAACCCCGTCTCGCCGCTTCTTCTTGATCCGATGGAAAGGATACTCCGCTGAAGAAGATTCCTGGGTCCCTGAACGGGACTTGAAACATGCAAAGTCCGCTCTCGCAAATTATAAAAAGCTCCACCCCTCCATCTTCCCTCGTAACCCAACTTGATTCCTTACCACCATGTCCACCCAGCGAACCATTTCTGATTCCGTTTCTTCTCCTTCTTCTTTGTCTCCTTCTACCTTAGACTCTTCCCCTTCTTTGGCCGAAAGGCTTTCTTCCCCGCCTCCATGTAACTCCTCCCCCGAACCTTCCTCCACTCGCCCATCTCCCGGATGGAACCGTACCACTTTGCCCAACTCGCCAGTCACCCCCCACGCCATCATCTCCGTCGACATTCCCCTTTACGCCCACCACCTCCGCGAAGAATTCGCCGACGGCCGCGCTATGGAGCGCCAGGCATCCCTCCTCCATAACCCTCGCATTGCCGTTCCCCTCGGTTGCTACCTCGACGTCGGTTCCCCGTTATGGAACCTCTATCATGCTTACCTCCAAGTCCAACATCTTGGCAACCTCCTGACCCTCTCCGGAGGAACTTTCGGCCGTAGGGCCAACTTCGTCCGCAACATCCAGCAGAACCTTGAGGGAAACCTCACTGCTACTCTCTTCCAACTCGGTATGCCCAAGTTTCTTGACGACGTCGACCGCTACCTCTTCGAACTAAACCAGCACCACGCACACCCTAACCGCACTTATCCCTGTTACGGTTGGTCCGGGTAGGAACAAACGTAGACCTGGGAACGAGGGATGTCGACTAAGGGGCTTGCTTATCGACGAGACGAGTCGCTAAAAGAGGCGACCGGAGACAAGGACGAGTCGTGTGGTTAACGACCGGAGACTTCCGCAGGGGCTTCCTGAGGTGGACAAGGGATAATCGACCAAGGGAGATCCTTGTCGACGGGACAACCGCAAAGAAGAGCGGCGGGGACGAGTCGCAAAGAAGAGCGACCGGAGACGAAGGTAAAACGACAAGCGTCCACTCAAAAGTAGGACGGGTGACTTAGAGAGCGATTGACGAGTGAAGGAAACAAAGGTGCTATTCCAGGTAGGTCTAGCTTAGGGAATACAAGGTAAAGATGGCAGGGTTTATATACCTAAAGGGAACTGTGCACGGACCAAGCTAGGTAATAGCGGAAGGTCAGAGGGAGCCCGATAAGGTAAATGGTGTGAGGAAGATAACGGGAGTTATCGGAACAAAGGAGG
>JBBPLC010000343.1:0-27980 GCA_038089535.1 Hemileccinum rubropunctum | reverse complement strand
CTGATTCAAATGGTATCCTTTCCGACGCAATTTGGTGAGTGGTTGAACCAGCAGAGTCAATGAAAGGTGGAACATGTTCTGAAGACTAATTTTGTCACGTGGCCAACTCGTGTGAAAAGTACAGTAACTTGCATTTGGTGAACAGGCTATGGCAACCCCCATTTGGGCCTGGCGAAGAGTCTAACTTCCAGTGGGCCTTTTAGTACTAGCTTTTATCATCATAATTCCCACTGGCATTCTTGAAGGGCTGATAGGGACTGAATGTTTTCGATGGAATGGAAGCTGCCGAGAGTCCGAGGTGCACATGAATACTAGTACTTGAACCTGAACCAAGAACAAGAAGCGACACCGGTCTCTCCGACGCCCACGTCAACCCACAATGGCCTGTGAACGACGTGCCCGGTCAATGACGAAGGAAATGAATTACCCGGGATACAGTTTCAAAGGCGAGACCTGACATCCATCACGCACTACTAGTTCCAGCGTTGCAAATCTCCCCGGTCCTCTCTTCCATCTGTATTTCTTCTCCCTGCTCCACCCATTCGTCCTCCCTGTCGTCTGCAAAGACGATCGCGCCCACGGCGGTGCAATCGACAGATCCTGATGACAAACCGAACGCGGAGTCGACATCGCCTCCACGTCTGCCTTGAAGATCACGCGCATACAATGCCCGCAAACTCAAGATGAATCGCGGGACGAGCGTGACTGGAGGTACAAATGCTGCCACGTAGTTCAGCATCCACCATTTGCTCTGTGGAACGTTTCCTGTGATGGCCAGCATGTTCATGAGCGACATGACCAAGATGCTATTCATAAAGAATGGTTGTTAGCATAGTTGTAGAGGAGGGGAAGGAATGAGGGACGAGACGTGTACATACACAACAAAGTAGATCGTACCTTCCCTCACGAGAAGGATCATGTAGCGGTTCAGGTGGAAATGCTTGGCTGCTTTGTACATTTGACGTGCCTCCCTAACGAATTGGAGAACGACGAGCAGACACATCAGCGCACCAAGGATGACCTGGACTACATCTGCGATCTGGGACCAAAGGGGGGGAACATTTTGGACCACGCAAAACGAAAAATCAAGCACTTGCACGGTGGTCTCTGTATGATAGGGGAAATGGTAGGTACCCTGTTAATATAGTGCGCACGATAGTATGATGCCATATTTTTACATACCTACCGCCACATTCTCTTTACTGACCACAACACTCAAAATCACATTTGGAATGATTTCGATGATGTACAATGTGAGGAGGGTGCCAAGGATGAGCCTGGACCGATTGTATAGCGCCCATACACGGAGGATCATCGCCACTGCCTCTACCAATGAGATGATTCTGGAACGAGGCGAAAAGAGATCTCACATTCTGCAGCACCCATAAAAACAATAATAGTCCACTGGGAAAAAATATCAAGAATTTCGCCTTCAAACCGTTCTTGAGTAGATGGGGTGTTGGAAATTTTGAATGGATGTACTTACAACTGGTCAAACAACATCATGCTCAGAAATATTGTTTGTTAGTGCAAGATGAAAATGAGAACGCACGTCTAACAGACGTTATGTAAATATAAGTAATTTCATCAGCAGTATGAAGAGTCACCTTTTCTGGGCCAGGTAAGAAAGAAGTCCCCACTTCGATAATGTTGGGTCAGTTCAATAATCTCCGAATTCAAAAAGTTGAACACACAGAGGGATTGAATTCTAGCGAACCGACCAACGATCAATTGACATTTATTATAAAAAGCATAGACATACATGAAATTGCAAAGGCCAACATAACGGACCTAGAAGTTAACAAATATTAGCCCTGATACGATGTCGTAGAGACAGTTACGATACACACGAGAACAAACAAGGTAGACACCTTTGTCCATGGCTTGTTCTGCAGCTATATCAGAATATATGAAGTGTCAAAGAAAATGTATGCTAACCCAAATATACTCGATCTGTAGAGATCGTGAGCCATTGAGATGGTTGTGTAACATGTGACAGTGAGGCATACCTCATCCGAAAACGTGAGGACTGATAACATTGAGGTTCATGAAACATAATGAAAAATGTGTCACTTACTGTAATCATACCCAATGGCAGTGAGGACTGCAACTAGAAAGAAGAATGAGATTGGTGTACGACAAGCACTATGGTCGATGAGCATACGAGATATGTAGTCGTCCATCTGAATTGATGTGACGATGGACTGCAGCTCGGAAGCCATGAAGTTGATACACTGGATATACTAGAACACTGGAACACGCAAAAAATGAGGTGGTGTGCGAGGAATGGAATCTAGAAGGGGTTGCAGATATAAGCGAACACCGGGAAGGGATGCCTGAGACCCAAGAGTACGGTTTGGTATGTAATACGCCGCCCACCTGCTGGCATATTGTTGGTCAGATGGCAGAAGCACATGCTAAGAATTCCGGTCAACACGGGGAAAGGATAGTGTTTAAAGTCCTGGGCGGGTTCAGACAAACGCTTCTACATGGCCCTGCCACTTGTCATGGTTTGCGGTAACAAAAGCGACAATCCACTGTGGATTTGGTGTACCGTGGGGCATCAGAGGTCACGGTGAAGGTAGCTAAACAGAAAATGCCCAGACCTTATCAGCCATTTGTGAATGCCGGTAGAAAGCTAAGATGGCGGTCCTGTGGCGCTATTGAGTTCTAGGTCAGCCCATCAAAGGAATGAAAACGGCGTTACTGGCTATCGCCCATTTTCAGACTTCTTCTTCTTGGGAAGACTGGGTGCATGCCTATGGCAGTGGTTGAGTCTGCCAACATGTACCGTGGCCAACGTGAGTAATCGACACGTTTTGCTGGACTCGACTAGTGCTTGGATTTTTGGCACATCGGGATCAGTTCCGCGATACATTGACTTGGAACGAAACACGATATGAGATAAAGTTTACGCCAACCGCAAATGGGCGGTGTAATCTCGATAAGCAGAACGTTGCACGAATCTATGAATGGTCATAGGCCACATCGGCGGACTCGGAGATGCTGTAGGAGAGCGACAAACTATCTGGTGCCGTTCCAAGCGTTCAGCGGGTTCGATCCGTGGTGGGGTAGTGTGTTTCGTACGGATTGAGTGGCTGCAATAAATAGTGAGTCATCCCAAACGTCCAGGAATACCATGACGGTATTGTTGTCAACCGAATTCGAGATAAAGACAAGTGTCAACATTACCGATAAGGACCTCGTATTCCTAGATTTGCTGACCAGTGGAAATATGATACAGTTTTTGTCAAGACATCAGTTCTGCGAAAGAGGATGTCCCATTTACCCAAATCGCTCACAACAACGACCCCAGATCTGTCCTTGCCAAGGCCTTCTTTGGACCATCTGCGTTTTACTTGTTTTGAAGCTGCAGACTATGTGGTACTCATGTATAGGGACCTAGACGACTGGGACGTTTTGGCGAGCGACGGACCCTCCGCCCGAGCGCTGCGTAGCATCTTGTCTTCACTTGGAGCCAGACCTGGACACTGGTACCATGCCCTACGAGTATTCGTCTTCGACTCAGAACGGCTGTTCGATACTGATAGCACTGCACCCACGTGCCATACGGAGCTCAACCCAGTTTATCCTTTCCAACACGGTGCGCCTCTGATCGATCTTTCACTGACGGTATTCGGTTCGACTTTCTAACCTTTCTGGCCAAATCTGGCGTTTGATGGCTAATGGACAGAACTCGAAGAATATCGTACGGCAAGTGTCAACAGAACATCCCATCACGCTACACATATCATTACACGATAACTACCGACTCATCAAACACGGGTTTCTCGAACACAACAGCGCAACAGCTACTTGCAGGCAGCCAACTTGAATATTCTCACCCGATGGTGATGCGCTGAGGCTGTTGTTCGGGAGTCGCCTTCGGGAACGTCAACGTCAACAGTCCGTTCTCCATCTTGGCCTTTACATCCTCGGGCTACCACTCGAATCAGTATCATCGTTCAACACCATCCACGCATGCATACGTACCTTGGTTCCGAACGGAAGCTGCAACGTCCTGGAGAACGTTCCATAGTGACGCTCGCGCACCGCGTACCCACCCTCCTCATGCGCACTGGACGTGGTGGACTCGCCCGAGACCGTCAGGCGGTTCTGGTGGACGTCGATAGTGACGTCTTCGGACTTGAGCCCGGGTAACTCGAATGTCGCCGTCACGACGTTCGAGTCCTTGGATTCGTACAGGTCGATTCTTGAGAAAGGATTCTGGTGAGTAGAGCAGCTATGTGAAATGAATGGAAGGACGCACTTTGGACGGAAGGAATCGAGGCGCTGCGCCCTGGCACGTTGGGCGACCTCGCCTGAGCCCGTGGACGGCACGAAGCGCGCGTTAAACGCGTCATCAAAGAGGCGGTCGAATTCAGTAAAGGGGTCATAGTGGAATCGAATTAGAGAAGACATGATTGGAGAAGGAAGAGTCTTTGGTTAAGAGGTTGTGTTCGAATACTGGGTTCAATATTCCTGGTAGTCGAGACGTGCACAGACAGCATATTTATACGTTCTCGTAGCTTCATTTCATGCATGAGAATAGAACTTTGAAGGATTCACTAGCAAGGTGTTTGCGATTCGGCGTCTTTCGAGAAGCTTCTGTCTAGCGTTCAGTTCCTGTTTTGGAAGCTACGTAGAACCACGTTGTTGACATTTATTTGGAAAACGCTTGGAAAGGAAGTTACACGTGTTTCGGAAGCAACCGAGAGCTGCATGGAATCAGCAGAATCTTGCTAGAGAATGTTGGAACATTCTCAAGGCATTCCAACGTATCTGGAACGAATGGCACAAAGAGATTATGTACACAGAGTGAGTCGAAATGGTGAGTGTGCACCTCCATGATACAGCTCTGTGCGCAGCGGGACCCATCAGCGAAAAGAGGATGAAACCTCGGTTAGGTGTTTGTTGTCTGGTATCACCCACTTTATTTCCTGTGTTCAAGCTAGTCTCTTCCCGCCACTGGCGTAAAGCTTCTGTTGGGGTGTAGCTATCAATGCATAGCATTTGGAGACAACTTGTCATAACTCAGGTTATCACCACAGGCATGGTATCTCGAAGAATTCTGCATATCGCTTCGGAGTTTACTCCTTTCCTGGGACACTGGATACAAATCATCTGATTCTGGAAGCGAGGCGTGCTTTTCGCAGGGCCATCTGGGGTGCAAACGTGAAAGTCGTAGACGGTAACTTCACGATTGGGACACGATTTATCTTTCATCTATACTACAGCAATTTCGAGTGACTTTAGTGTTCCGTTTCTTCCCAGGTTCTTCCGACGGTCTTGAACAAATCTGCTTCTGTAATCTGCTTACCGCTCGTAAAGTACCCAGCCGCAATCTTGGCGTCGATCTCCACCCTCGAGTCAGGTGGAATGAGATGCTCTGCCACAATAGGTGGGTGGGTCTGGTTGCGAAGTGTGGATGACGCGACGTACCAGGAATATCATATCGTTTCAATATAGGGATGCCGGATTGCACGATGGCATTGTATTTCCTGTGTATCGTGTGAGCACAAGCTCTGATGCATCTGGGGTGAAAGTGGCTTACATATCGCTCATCGAGACCATGTTGTCGATCTTCCTGATACCAAGCCAATGCAACACATCGGGCATCAACGCTTGGAAACGCATATCCTTCACTCCGGCAATGAGCTCGGTGGACTTAAAGTATTTGTCTGCGGAGTCACCGCCTCGTTTACGAAGATTGTATACGAGGTATCTAGCAGATCTGTATTAAGATGGGAGTCACTTCAGGGACCGAAAGACCTACTTAGTGACCTCCCCAAGGGCCCGACCTTCCTTGCGGAAGTAAACAACGACACCGACACCACCGCGTTGAGCGCAGCGGATACACTCTTCGATGGCGAAGACGAGGTACGGCTTGCATGTGCAAATGTCGGATCCAAAAACGTCAGACCCGTTACCTGTCGGATGGAAATTTGGTCAACCCGGGGCAGATCACATGGTAAGACGACACTACATTCATCATGTACACGAAGCGTAAGCTCCTTGGATTTGTCTGACATATATTCTGGGGGTCCGACTTCACAAGGTTAACCAACTAATATCGCAAGCGTTTTGGATACGCACAAATATAGACCGTCAAGTTTCCGATAGGAGGAAGGAAGACCTTAATGTCGGGGCGAGTGATTAATTCGGGATACATTCCACCAGTATCCTCGAAGAGTGCCCGACGGAGCAAGGTCTCGGAACTTCCGGTCGTCAAGATAAGGACAAAAAAAAGGAGAGAACCACAAAGTTGACTCACATGCCGAAACGCTCTGCGACTCCAGGCAGATACCAAACAGGCTCGACCGCGGCCTTGCTTGTTGTGATCTCTACTCCAGGATCCGCGTCGCTGGTAGAGCCATCCGCATTTCTGAGAGGCCGTGTTTTCAAGACGACACATCCGTCGACTTCAAGCTCGCCCTTTCTCGCTGACTCGTCTAACTCGCTCAACTTGATATGCGCTTTCGTCACAGCGATGCTTGGACGAATGTCCAAACCCAACTCATTGATTTCTCTCTTGAACACTTGAGGAACGAGATGTCCCCATGGGTCAAACGAGACGATCTTGTGGGGGTCATACCAGGAAGGCTGAGGAGGAATCGGGACTGGTGGCTCCGTGTTGGAATAATCTGGTTTGTGAGTTGGGTTGAGTGTACCCATTGCGATAGCAAGGGCTCGATAGATCGAATAGGAGCCGGAATGTGCGCCAAGGGCGTTACGTTGTTTGATAGAAGTCGGAAGTCGAGAACAGATAACCGGTCCACGGACAGTAGGATCCGAGGCCCCCCATTGGAGCGGATAGGGTTTGATCCCGTGTTGGTCCGGGTAGGCTGTTGAAATGTCGTCAGTTTGATGAGTCATGCAATTGGACCGAAGCCAAGGGGTGTACGTATAATTACGCAAACGAAAGCGAATATGAGCATGATCCGGAGGCAGGGTAGATAACATGCCCGTTACCGGGCACAACCGGGTTGCACAGAAGTACGGCGTGTACATTAAGCATCCAAAAAAACGATTGGAAACTCACTCGCCAGAATGACTCGACCAGGGTACAGGGCTTTCTCGCGTTCCTTGTCTGTTAGCGTATGATCCGAAGACGTGCTTGTGGAAGGAACAGACGATGCGAGGTGGGTCCCTGCCAAGGATGTCGATGGCGATAAAAGCAAGTTCGGGGACGATGGCGAGTCGGGGGCGTTGCGCCCCGGAATCGGGATTCCACTTCTTCGCGGGGGGGACTGTGATGGGGATGACAGTGTGGTCAATGCATCAAACTTCAGCGCAATGTGAGCAGTGAGTATCACGGTATGGTACATTAGCGAAAGAAAGTAGCGTTACCTTTGCCTGTAATGTTTGCTGGGAGACCTGGAGTGCGTTAAGCTGCGCAAGAATCTGAACCAGAAGGGCGTCGTTGGTACCAGTAGACATGGATGGGAGGCGAATAAGGTGTCTCAGATGGTGGTAAGCAGACAAGCCGTCATCGCCCCGGTGCTGCGTCTTATAGATCAACTAGCCGAGGAGCCGGTGATCATGACGTTACTAGCCTTTTCGAGAAACTCGCATTGCAGCTATCCCCACACAGTTCTCCAGATGATAAATATATAGATGAAACGAGAGTAGTTACAGAGTTATACGTGCAAATAATACAGCGTGCGACATTTCCAGCTTGAAACCAACCATAAATATCGTGACTCAAAATCAGTAAGGATCCTCCAGGTCAAACAAAGCCCTTGGGTCAAAGCTTCCCCCAGCGGCCTCTTGCCTCATCTCCTCAATGATGTGCATTATCGTATCATGTTCGTTGGAAGGTCCGGCGCGTGGGGTTGCATTCCAGCCCGCGAACGACCGAGATCGACGGAGAGCTTTTGACCTTTCCGCCGGGTTCGCGGAGGGACCTGGTTCCTTCTGTCGGTGCGAGGGTAATGACTCCTTTCTTACAGGCGGGACGATGGTGTTCACAGCGTGACCAAATACCCTCTCAGGGGTCTCGGTATCCTTGCCCTTCCGGGACCTGCCAATACTGAGCAGCGCCGTAACTGATTTTCGGATGTTATCCTTGAGACCATCGCTCGACTGGGGTACGCGTCTGAGAGAACGAGAGGGAGCATGTTGCGGTTCCAGCAACGGAATAAAATCAAGAGAAATTTGGTCAAAGGCGTGGTCTTGGGGACTTTGAGCCCGAGGAGCGCGCGACGCTGCGTTTGGAAAACCTTCCCATCTTGGCCGATCCTGTCTAGCGGCGACAAGAGGTTCTCCTGCTTCGGCCTTGTTGGTAAGAACCTTCCCCGTCACCTGAGAAAGCGTAGGAAACCTTCCTATGTGCCGATCTCGTTCTCGGCGTCCGAGAGTCACGTTCCTCTGAAGTGGCGGATTTGGCGGAGAAAAGGGAGGGGGTGGGTTCGCAGGAGGTAGGTGGCTTGTAGATACCATGCGACGGGGGTAGAGCTCTGGAACACCCGCACGAACGTATGCCTGACGCACACCGTTGCGGTAGTGGGATTCGGGGACGTAGAGTGACCGAAGGGAATCCAGGCGGGCACACTCGGGAGAGCAGTACCAGAAATCGTGAGATTTCTTTGTCTCCTTGCCGCACAAACAGATTTTCGGGGCGAAGGAGTCCATATCAGGGGGTGGTACGGGCATAACAAGATTTTGCATCGTGAAACAGGGTAGGTCCAGCCTTCGGAATTATGAGTAGATGGGTGTTGACGAGAGATGCGAAAGTGTGATGGCAAGCACCGATCCATGATCCTGGGCCTATTTATTACATCCCCAACCACCCGCTTTGATTTTTCTCAAAGAGATTGCTGTGGAAGACGGATGCACCTTTTGTTTTCGGAGAACAAAACAATATGCTCACCACGAACGACGGATTTGGACAAGTATGGATCGTAGGGTCCACAAAAATTACCGGAATGTGAATGTGGACCAGATGGGTCCAAGCACAGGAACAATGGCTGGACGATGCTCTGAGACTCCGAAAAAGGGATAAATTGAAAACCAGGTGGAACTTTGGTTTGAAATCCCTGACCTGTTCAAAGCAGGCCCCGAGTTCAGTGCAGTAGCCGCTTGATCTTTCGCAATGATTGGCGGGATCCGCAGTTCCCGCGTCGCAACACCCTCCGTCGCGATTGGCAGCAACCTTTATGCACATGGACTCGCCCATGTGATGTAGATGGCCTATCCGGATTGTAAGATTAAGTAACATGTTTCAAGAGACCTTTGGTGATAGGTATATAAAGGTCATCACTCCATTTGATAGCAATCTGGCAAGGCTGCTAATTTCCCGAGTCGCATTCGTAACGTCGCCATCAGTAGACTACTCACCATCTTAATTCTCACATCCTCATGCCAGCATTTGCGTCAGCATCCAAGTCTCAAGCCGTCCGAGGATAATCGATAAAGAATTACCTTGTCGTGAATGGGGGAAGGTAGTACGACCTCCTATGGATGAGCGGTTACGCACTATATTACCTTTTATGGATATTTGTTCCCGCCTTGTCAAAGTTCTGTCACGGTCTCGCACATACCCAAGCGTCGATCAATTGTCTTTCCTTCTCGTCAAGCTTTGGCGACTTTTATCGTCTGTTCAAAGGCCTGAAAACGTTACGCGGCTCGTGATACGCACGCACTGCCCATGCGTAAACAACTCGACCCTCGAATTCCGACCCTCATCACCAACAATGTCAAGAAGAACCACAGATCATTCATAATCTTGGTCGGGGACAAGAGCAGGGACCAGGTGCGTTTGATCCAATGCAAGGGGTGACTTGATTTCTTACTCGAAGGGATCAGGTTGTAAACCTCCATTATTTACTTTCACAAGCTCGGGTATCTGCGCGGCCGTCGGTGCTATGGTGTTACAAGAAAGATCTCGGGTTCACGACGTGAGTGGCATCTCCGCGCACGGATTCAGAGAAATGTCGTCATTGAATGTGTTCTGTGATCTCTTCTACCGACGGGCTCAATCAGACATCGTAAAAAACGAGAAGCAAAAATCAAGCGCGACATAAAACGAGGCATCCGCGAACCTAACGAACAAAATCCATTCGAAATTTTCGTGACCGTCACTGACATCCGATATACCTACTACAAGGAAACACACAAAATTCTCGGAAACACTTATGGGATGTGTGTCTTGCAAGATTTCGAGGCTATCACTCCCAACTTGCTCGCACGGACGATTGAAACAGTCGAGGGTGGTGGACTTGTGGTGCTAATGCTAAAGACAATGACGTCACTCAGGCAACTGTACACTTTGACTATGGTGGGTGCATTTGCTAGACGAGTGGAGTGAACGAAAGTCATTATCTGTACAGGACGTCCATGCCCGTTATCGCACGTCGTCTCACGATTCTGTGATTGCCCGGTTCAACGAGCGTTTCATCCTGTCCTTGGGGTCCTGCGCAGACTGCCTCGTATTGGACGATGAGCTTAATGTACTCCCTATCTCCAAAGGGAAGGATATAATACCCATCGAAGACGAGAACGGCAAAGGAAAGGTTGACGTGGATCTCAAGGATCTCAAAGATAGCTTGGCCGATACTAAGCCTGTTGGTGAACTCGTCAAGCTTGCAAAGACAATTGATCAAGCGCAAGCCATCCTTACTTTCGTGGAAGCTATCGCCGAAAAGACCCTTGCCTCCACCGTGACGCTAACAGCTGCTCGTGGACGTGGCAAATCTGCAGCATTGGGTCTCGCAATTGCGGCTGCGCTGGCACACGGGTATTCGAACATCTTTGTGACGAGTCCAAGCCCGGAAAACTTGAAGACACTGTTCGAGTTTGTCTTCAAGGGGTTGGACGCCCTGGGATACGAAGAACATCTCGATTATGACATACTACAAAGCACCAACCCTGATTTCAACAAAGCTATCGTGAGGGTCAACATCTTCCGCCAGCATCGTCAAACTATTCAGGTCGGTCATGTCTGTCCATCAGCGTTGTCTGGTCCTTACGTTATTATAGTACATCCAACCCGAAGATGCCCATGTCTTGGGACAAGCCGAACTCGTTATTATCGATGAGGCTGCGGCTATCCCTCTTCCTCTTGTACGCAATCTCCTTGGACCATACCTTGTATTCATGGCGTCAACTATCAACGGATATGAAGGCACTGGTCGCTCGCTTTCCCTCAAACTCATACAACAACTGCGGGAAAGCACCCGTCCCTCCCTCACCAAAGATGCCATCACACAAGATTCGTCTGTCGCGACCACGTCATCTTCCAAAAAGGCGGTCCCTGGGCACTCCAATGCTCCCAAAACGCGCACGCTGCGCGAAATAAAACTCGAGACACCCATTCGTTATGGTGCCGGAGACAAAATTGAAAAATGGCTGAACAACTTGTTGTGTTTAAATGCGACCATCTCATCCGAGTCTGCTGTCGCTGCAGCACAAGGATGCCCACATCCGTCTGCATGTGAACTATACTACGTCTCACGGGACACGCTGTTCAGTTATCATCCCGCTTCTGAGATGTTCCTTCAACGGATGATGGCGCTCTACGTTGCCTCGCATTACAAAAACCAGCCCAATGACCTCCAGCTCATGTCGGATGCTCCCGCACATCACCTCTTCGTCCTCCTCCCGCCCCTCAAAGACGACGAATCCCATCTCCCAGAGCCGCTCGTAGTGCTCCAGGTCGCACTCGAAGGCAATATTAGCAAAGCTGCGATCATGGAGGGTCTCAGCAGGGGTTTCAGAGCAGGGGGTGATATGATTCCTTGGATTGTTGCGCAGCAATTCCAGGAGAGCAAGTTCGGCACATTGAGTGGTGGCCGAATAGTCAGGATCGCGACACACCCGGACTACGCAAATGTGAGTGGCAGACTCCGTTGACTAGCTTTATCTCCTTCTGGTCACGGAGCTATCTTTTGTGAACGCAGCTGATGTACGACCTGTTTCTTTGCACGCATATATAGATGGGATATGGTTCTCGAGCTCTCAAAGCTCTTAATTCGTTCTACAGCGGTGAATACTTCAACATTTCCGAGAATCCCCTTTCCGAACCGACCTATCCCGATGCCACCCTGATCGATTCTGTACGTATGTCCCGATATTCCCGGATGAGTCCGACTTTTGGCTGACTGTTTGATTTGGCTCGGTATCTTTACTTTCGGTTTTTCCTCCTTGTTCCGAGCAGAACACGGACCTTCAAACCGATCACCCAACCGTCCGCCCGGCAAACGCAATGCCGCCGCTGCTACTGCGCCTCTCGGAAAGGAAACCGGAAAATTTAGATTACCTAGGTGTTTCGTATGGATTGACACCGCAATTATTGAGGTACGTTGTAACCTGGAAAACCGGTCCGGCGGCGATCATTGGCGTGCCTGCGCGTCCCCTCTCGTCAGGGGACCAATATACTAATATCTCGTTCAAAAATAGGTTCTGGAAACGCGCGGGTTTCGTCCCCCTCTATCTTCGGCAAACACAATCTGAGCTCACGGGCGAACACACATGCATGATGGTCCGAGGGCTGAATAGCTCAGCCGAAAGCGAACTGGAGTGGTTGGGCGAACTTGCAAAGGGTGAGCCGGACTGTGCAAGCAAATGACACTGGTATAACTACCTTTTGTGGTAGACTTCAGGCGACGCTTCCTCTCGTTACTCTCTTTCAAGTTCGGAGAGTTCGGGAGCGTGATAGCGCTCAGCATCCTCGAGGCTGCCAATGCGGGAGCGAAGAAAGGGGGAGAGAATGATGATTCTCCCAGCTCACGACGTGGGTCCCACCGGTCCTTTATATCGACTTTTCCTCATCGTTTTCGCCACTAGTTATAACTTCGTCTGAACTTTCCTTTCTCATGACACCGTTTGATCTCAAGCGCCTCGACTCGTATGCTAATAACATGGTGGACTACCATGTTATTCTCGACCTCTTACCCTGTGTTTCCTCTCTCTACTTTGACAAGAGGCTTGGGGATGACGTGAATCTATCCGCTGTGCAAGCTTCGATACTTCTTGGCATGGGCCTCCAAAGAAAGTCTATTGAGGAAGTAGAGGTAAGCGTGATCGTAAGCTTACCTCCAATAATAACGAAATTAATTGCCGATGTGGTCATCAGAAAGAGCTATCCCTACCCGTCTCCCAAGCGTTGGCGCTGTTCAACAAGCTCATTCGCAAGATCAGCAAGAAGTTGACTGATATCCAGAAGGAAGCCATCGGAGCGGACATCCCTATCGCGCCCTCATTCAAAACCACAGATTCTCGCGTCCAAGATGACGTTGAGGATGGCGATGGCGGTAACAAAGAAGCATCATCAAAGCCATGGCAACCTATCGAAACCAGTGTTGAAGACGAGCTAGACGAAGCGGGAGATGAAGTGGCGAGAACGCTACGCGAAAAGCAACGCGCGATGATTGAGTCGCTTGATCTGAGCAAGTAAGTGGTTCCATGTTTAAGCCGTTTTGGTGTTCTGTTTCCCCCCCATTGCCTCCGCCTACTTCCGCTTTAACCCACACGTGAATGGAAGATGACTGCGCATGGCGATTATATATAACTTGTCGCGCTCATGGCGGGATTCGGAGGCGGATGAAAAGATGGCTAAATTCTGGATTGCTGGATTTTAGGTATGCGATCAACGATGCAGCTGCAGACTGGAGTGCAGCAGAGGTTCAGGTGACGAAGCTTGCGCAGGGAAAAGCAGGGGCGACTGTCGTGAGCGTCAAGAGCGGGGCTGCGAAGCGGAAACTGGAAACCACGGGGGACGCAAGTGGGGGCAAAAAGTCCACGCGAAGGAGCAAGAAACTGAAACGGTAACCGTATGTCGATCGATATGCCTGATATGCATGATGTCCGCGGAGTGGTCATTTCCCATCAATGAAACTCGTGCACATCCATGGCAGCTTCCGGCCAGTTGCTTGTTGCGGCGGATTACGGAGTGCAACTAATAATTAAAGTGTCTATGGTCACTGGGTGCATGGCATTGTAATATGTTGGGGATGGACAGATGCGCAAACGCCACTCGTCCGATAAGTCGGTCATGATTTCTATTGCGGGATTATACCTTCCCAGGCAAGTATAGTACATAGCCGAGTTGATGTTGAGCCAGGTCCGTGGGTTTTTGCAAGGGCAGCGCCTCCCCGGATTAAGCCCGTGGGGTTACTCCACTTGCTGTGCGGAGGTGACTGGGCAGTCTGGACTCTGACTGGTTGTCAGGTTTCAATCCTTCAAACGGGTTGAGTCTCAATCTGGGTTTCAAAGCATTCATCGAACAATCTTGTCACACATATGGATAGACTCAGATGCTCGGATGAAAGAACGATGAATGATTTGAACCGCCATGTCAATGATGATCATAAGACTCACGCGGCACTCTAACCTTAGGTCCACCTTGAACCCGCCAGCGATACACCCTCGCGACGATGAGAGTCGTGTTCACAAGGTATGATGCAGACATAAAATAAAATTTGGTGGCGACTGACATTGTCGCCTCCATGACGCGGATCGAAAGTCATGACATACTTCAGGTGCGCACCTTTATGAAAATCGATGGTTAGTGGATCGTGATGACTTGCTAAGCGAGTTCATGGTCAGCTGGACTGATTACACTGCCGTAAAGTTGACATTTGTGCCTGGAAAAATGAGCGCTGGACTGGAACTGGGGGCGAGAAAGCTGCGTTTGGCTGGTAACCGTGCCTTTGGGCACCGCGTGCACATATATACCAGCTTATCAACGTCCATGGGACAATATTGAAAAATCTCAGGGAAACCCTCCTGCGAGCCTATCTGCCCCTTCCTTACCGTCCTTTGCCCTCAAGTTCAATGGCACCTCGGTTCCTTGTCAATCTCATCCCCAAGAGGGAGACGAACGGCAGCTCTGGCTTTCTCCCGGCCCTTTCGTCGCTCACATTCATGCAAATTGCACAGTTTTGGGTCGGGTGAGTCAAAATATGTCTGTGGTGTTTTTCCGCTCATGCATACCTATTCTTCATCAGCTGGCTCGCCTGGACTTGTGATGCGCTCGATTTTTTTACTGTCTCCTTGACACTTACTCTACTTGCGGACCAATTTGGCGTATCGACATCCAAGCTGGTAAGATCGGATCTTCGTCGTCTTCAATATTCGTTATCCTCACGACCGCTGGCCCATATAGACGACCTCTATCACGCTCACCCTACTCTTCCGATCAGTTGGCGCTGTAGGTTTTTTTCTTTTACCAGGACTAACTTTCCCCATTCACCCTATATACAGGTCATATTTGGCATCTTATCGGATCGTTTTGGGCGCAAATGGCCTCTCGTATTTAACCTCTTACTCTGTTGCGTCTTCTCGCTCGCAACCGGTTTCGTCAACACGTACTCTCAATTCCTCGCCGTTCGTTCCCTCTTTGGGATCGCAATGGGCGGAATTTGGGGACTTTCTTCCTCTTCAGCGCTGGAAAACCTTCCTGTCGAGGTCCGAGGGCTCGCAAGCGGTGTTCTTCAAGAAGGCTACGCGGTCGGTTATCTTATTGCTGCAGTCATCAATCTTACTGTCGTGCCACGTTCCCACTACACGTGGCGGACGCTCTTCTGGTTCGGTGCCGGTGTCTCATTCCTAGCTGCTGTTCTTCGTTCACTCTTGCCCGAATCGGCGGTCTTCTTGCGTGCCAAGGCCATCGAGAAAGCAAAGGGAACGACGACGACCGAAAAGACAAAGATCTTCATTCGTGAAACAAAAGAAATGCTCAAGCTTCATTGGAAGTTGTGCATTTATGCAGTCTTGCTGATGACCGGTAAGCCGGATCTCTGTCTCCCGAACCCGTGAGAAGTTGTTTATTTTTATTCTATTTTTTTTTTTCTCATCCCAGGATTCAACTTTTTATCTCATGGTTCTCAAGTACGGGGATTTCATATTCTGTGGGTATTGTGGCAATATTGATGTGCCCCGTGCACGGCAGGATCTATACCCCACCTATCTGGAGACGACCAAAGGGTTCTCTTCTCATGACGCGACGATTGCAACTATTATTGGAAACTGTGTACGTGTATTTGTCCTACCTTCCATTTAGCAATGTGCTGATCAGAACATTGTAGGGAGCCATTGCGTGAGTTCATTTGTCGTGAATACAACCGTCTCCCACTCATGGCTGCATTTTTCGATGTGGTACGATGCAGCGGTGGTGCAGTGGCTGGTTATTGGAGTCAATATATTGGACGTCGACTTACTATTGTGTAAGCACCACTATGGTCTGCCATCTTATCTCCCAGTTGACTCACAGCCTCGTTCAGTATTGCGGTATTCCTTGTTGGTGGTAAGTCTTGCCCTTGATGGGTCGGATTACAGATCGTCATGCCCTGATCGCTGATCAACGTTTATCGCTGTGAAGCATTTATACCTTTGTGGATTATTCCAAATACCTTTAGTCCTCTCTCTGCCGGTGCATTCTGTATCCAATTTGGTGTTCAGGGTGCATGGGGAGTCGTACGTCCCCGTCCTTTTTTCGATCGCTTGAAGTAGACTTGACCCGGATACGCCACGTTTAGATTCCTATTCAGCTCGCGGAGTTGTCACCTCCTGCCTTTAGGGCAACGTTCCCTGGTGTAGCCTATCAGCTTGGTAACGTGCGTGGCGATCGTCCATGAGCGATTTGTCGCGCATATTGATTGGTTTTCATCTTCTAGATGGTCTCTTCTGCGTCTTCTCAAATCGAAGCGAGTACGTGTTACTTCTTGTCTATTCACGCACTGGAGCCGGATGCTGATGTTTGGTCTGGTCTGGTGTAGCTGCTGGAAACCAGCTGAGGACGAATATCATCGTCGATGGAAAGCTCAAGAACGTTGCTAATTACGCGACGGTGCAGGGGATCTTTATCGGTGTCGTTGCTGCATACGTTGTCGTGGTGACGATCTTTGGACCCGAGTGCGTCGTCTTGCTGCGCGTGTGATATGATATGGTATACTGACCGTGCGCTCGCTCCGCCTTGTCCCGTTCACAGACACCACTCGTCTCACTTTGAGAAACACAAGACCGCGTTCGAAGAAGGAGGCGGACGAGACGATGCGGACATGGAAGGCGAACGGCCTGAGGCTATCGAGATTCACGACGATGATGAAAAGATTTCGGATGTATGAGCGTTTAGCATCGAGGCCATGACGACTTTTGAACGACGAATTGATGAACGGTTTTTTTTTTTCGACGCCTACGCTACGAACGACGATCGAGGCGTCGTGGTAGTTTCGCCAGGTGTATTATTAGTACTGATGGTTCTAATAATGTTTTAGCCATGCTCACGTTTTAGTAATAACAGTAGGCTTGAGTTGTCGAACGAATTGATCGAGAAGAGGAGAGTTCGGTTTGGGGTGAAAGACAGGTGCTTTCCGAGTCTGGACCGAACTTCTCCGCCGAACCCGAACCATCGGGAGAGCGCGCCCTCGGCTTTTTCCGCTCGATAACCCTTGTACTCGTATGAGATCTTATCGTCTCAGCAAGAGATGATCGATAAATTGATGATTGCCGAACTCGCTTGAAGGGCAGTCGCTTAGCTTGCTGGTCCCCAATTAATCAGAGATTATCAAAAGGGACCGTAGGGAGCTCCTTGGTCATCTGGACTAGTTCCACTGAGGGTGCCGTACTACTCGCCACCAGAAATGATAATGGTCCTGTTACATATCGCACGCCATCCATTTGGTATTATTTTAGCTGTCCTTCTCACTGGTTTATGGCCCGTCGACGGGCATGTGTTCTTGCTTCTATCTCTCCAGATCCGGCTGTAGCATGGACACCCATGGGGCTTGCGTGGGGCGTTATCCCGTTTATTATAACCACGTTCCGAGTCGGGCTTCCGCACCAATCTACAAACAGACTACGGCCTAGCCAAAAGCGAAAAGATCTTTGATGATATGAAGCGGACTATAGATAGAGATTTCTCCCAGCCATCCGTCATGACGTTACGAACCCCACGTTATCGAACACATGGCGGTCACAGGTTCAATTGGCGTATCTGCAAACCCCTGTGACAGGAATGATGATGTTAGTATTATCATCTCGTGTTCGGTTCGGTCTGGTTCTGTCAGTCTTGTATTCCCCCATTGCGTTGTGTATTTGTGTCGGGTGACACACCTGGGTTCGTTATTGATATTGATACGTTGTCCTCGGGTGTGTGAGTGCAATACACACGCGACTCGGACTTACTATTCCAAGGCCGTTAGGGCAGTGCGTCTCTCTAGTTGGTAAGATGATGTCAATGGGGACTACTTTTTGCCAGCTCCGTCGAGGGCTAAGAGAGACGAGTCCCCGACGTCTCAGGATCAGTCCCTTTATTGAGTAAACAAGGTCTGCATGTAGCATGCGGGGTCTATGCCATGGCAGCGATATTCCCTCGTTCGATTGGATTATTCTGATTACGCTCAGGCTAACAGACTGGTGTGTGGCGGTCGAGAGGTAGTTGTCGTCACTGGAAACGTCTCAGCGAGTGGGATGGACCACTTCTCCTCTCCATCGGCACATGGAGGATTGTGAAGTGGGGGTGAAGTCGCCGGGTATACTAGTCTGTCAGCGACGTGGGATTAGGGTGTTGAACTGACCTGACGCAGTGACAGGACGGGGGTCCCTTCTCCAAGTCGTCAAACTGCCGTCCTAGCGCAACTTGGTTTGAACCGACGACGGACGTGAGGCAGTAGAGTATACCAAACCTAGAAGTATATTGATTTTGACAAGTCGATCCGCTGAACTTGCCATAAATGCTGAATTTGACTCGTTTTTTCATGGACGGTCAAAATCAAGTAACGTTGTTCCATGCATCAGTACCGACGTGACTTTCGGAATATCCCGGGATAGTGCGACGGTCGGACGCATGCTAGCCTGAAGCTGCGGTGTTTGGTAAGTTCGGTTCATGTGGATGAGGATCATTCGACACACCTAGATGAGCCCCATTAATCATGCTGCTGCAAGTTACTGAGCTGACTACTGCAGGTCAATTCGCAATATATTTATATGTTATCGGGAGGAACGCACATGCAAATATCTTGGCCTCGTCATCGGTGGTTTATTCTGAATCAGTTTGGAACCGTGACAACAGGACGTTTGATCGGGATATCTCTCACTCGCTTCATTGGTTGATCAGCCTGCGTACACCCGCCGACCATTCCACGGAGTTTCCTTCCTGATGACGGGGTTTCATGTAACAGATCTAGGCCACATTCGAAACGAGTAATTTTCAGACCGCCATAAAAACTGCACGGCGTCGGGCTTTGGGTTTTCCAAGGACCATGTCGCACTTCCTCCACAGTTTCATTCCCAAAAGGGAAGAGGGCAACTCAGCTGCTGGTATTATCACAGCGCTCAAGGGTCTCACAGCGCTTCAACTAGCCCAATTTTTCTCTGGGTGAGCAATCTTACGTGTCGTTGTCTTGGCGTCCGAGTCTTCCTTGAAACTGATCCTTGCCTTGTATCAGTTGGATTGCATGGACTTGTGATGCCTTCGATTTCTTCAGCGTAGCGCTCAATGTACCAGCGCTATCACAGCAGTTTAATAAGCCAACTGCATCGATAGTACGTTCAGTCGACATTCCTGTGGCACCCTGCACACTCATGCATCTGCTCAGACGACTGCAATCACTCTCACACTCCTGTTCCGATCATTCGGTGCTGTAAGCTTGCGAGGTTTTTGTTTGACAGCTCTCATCATCGGTGCTAATCCAGGTCGTGTTTGGCATCATGTCGGATCGTTTCGGGCGAAGATGGCCTCTCACCATTAATCTACTATTATGCTCCTCCTTCTCTCTCGCAACAAGCTTCGTCCAAACGTTCCATCAGTTTTTGGCTGTCCGTTCGTTTTTCGGTATTGCTATGGGTGGCATTTGGGGTCTCGCGGCTTCTACTGCTCTCGAGAACCTTCCTGTTGAGCTTCGTGGTCTTGGTAGCGGTATCGTTCAGCAGGGTTATGCTGCCGGATACCTTTTCGCTGCCGTCATCAACCTCACCCTCGTTCCACACAACCCGCACGGGTGGCGTGCAATGTTCTGGTGTGGATCCTCATTGCTCTTCTCTTCTGCTGTGCTGCGTGCCCTCCTTCCTGAATCTGCAGTCTTTTTGCGTGTAAAGGAGTTAAAGAAAGAATTGGGCATGACTAGCCAGAACAAGACTCGGATCTTCATAAAGGAAACAAAGGAGATGCTCAAACGTCACTGGAAGCTGTGTGTATATGCCATCCTTCTTATGGCTGGTACGTCATTTGACCCGAACTTTTCTATTTGTGAGCTGTCGCCCATCAAGTGTTTGTTTCTCATCACAGGATTCAACTTTCTCTCTCATGGTTCCCAGGTAAAAGCGCTTATAAGAGTACTTGGAGGTTGTGTGTACATCGCTGATCGTATTTCTTTTGTAGGATTTATACCCGACCTATTTGGAAAAAGCGAAAGGTTTCTCTTCACACAGTGCGACTATTGCCACCATCATTGGAAACTGCGTATGTCACATCCTTTTTGAGTTTTTTTTGGTAGTAATGACAGGACACGTTTTGGTCCGTAGGGCGCCATTGTGTAAGCATTCTAGGTTGTGTGTGATGCGGTACGGATCAATTGAGCCGTGCCTTTGCAAATTCTCAAAGGGGTGGTGCCATTGCTGGCAACACGAGCCAATACCTGGGACGTCGACTGACTATAATGTAAGTTGCATGCTCGCTGGCCGAATCGCTATTGCTTGCTAATCTCTTACACTATAGCGTCTTTATTTTGCTTGTCGGTGGTAGGTTCCGATTGAAAGAGTGCTCGCCTATACTATGCTCAGCCATGATCTGGATCAATAGCATTCATCCCGCTCTGGATTCTTCCCAGTTCCTTTTCGGCCCTTGCTGCGGGTGCGTTCTGCGTGCAGTTTGGAGTCCAAGGGGCATGGGGCGTTGTACGTATTGTCTTCACCATCCAACCGCGTCCGTGCTTACGCTAGGGGCCAGATTCCTATCCAATTGGCGGAGATGTCCCCTCCGGCATTTAGGGCGACGTTCCCCGGCGTCGCCTACCAGCTTGGAAATGTATGTCCTATTCCGAGTGGCCACCGTACCAACGATGCATGACTGACGACGATTCGTTCACCGTGAACCTACAGATGATCTCCGCCGCTTCCGCCCAAATCGAAGCGAGTGCGTACCCACCACCTCCTATTTCTTATTCTCGCCTAACACGAGTCTGTTCATAGTCGGCGGAAGGAACTTTCAGAAATACGTGATCAAAGATGGGGTACAAACTGTCATCCCTGGATATGCAGAAGTGCAAGGCATCTTCATCGGGGTCGTTGCTGCTTTTGTGATCCTCATCACCGTTGTTGGACCCGAGTACGTACTTTGCTTTTCTGACTCCACTTACGATGACCACGTCACTAGGAAACATGCTTCCCACTTTGAGCAGTACAAGACGGCGTTGGAAAAAGGTGGTGGAAATGGCGCTGCGATCGTGGAGGAGGGGGAAAAGGGAATGGTGTATCACAAGGAGAACAATAGGAGGAGCTCGAATGCATGATGATACAGCGCAGGTGAACTGGATGGCCTGAGGACGGGGTCACATGCCATAGTTGTTGGCAAAAGGGGTTCGAATGACATGGGACATTCAGATAATGGGTGTGGTGGAGTAACTCGTGCCTTCTCTTAGCGAGTTGGATAAACAGATATACTACCTGCATGCTTATAGTTTTTTCTTTTCTTTTCTTTGGAGATATTGATATCGAATAGCCACATTCAAGTTAATGTTTGAGGATGAGATGTTAAATTTCAGCTCTCAAAGCAGTCTTTTCGTCTTCCAACCCATCAGATCAATCTATTTCATATTCTGGAACTCCTTTTGTAGACAAAGTAGACCAACGGTCGTTATAATGATGGATGGGCACATTGACAGACTCAGTCAAGCCTTAGAAACTGACTTTTTCCTTTTTGGTCGGTTTCCAAATAGATACCAACAAATAGTCCCATTTCCGAGCCCAAGTACCAAAACGACTTCATGTCCCCTTACTCATCCCCAGCCGTACTTGCATCTTCGGAGAGGGCGCCTGACTCGATACTTGCATCAACATACTGTCTAGGAATTTCCTTCCCGACGCTTTGACTATTCGTGTGGGCTCATATAACACAGCGTCAAACGCTTTGTCGACGCATTGACACAACAGGGGCAGCGTCTGCGAGCAACCCTCTCGGCACAGCGAGAAAAAACAGCTTTCTGATCCTCATCTACCCCATCTGATTCCTCGTTTCTGACGTCTGGGATGTGTGTATCAGCGCACGGGACTCTATCTGCTGGACCAACGAGGGATCGAACGGGGGCATCATCGTCTATTACACCTCAGGCTTTTCTCGAAACTGCTCCGGTGATCATATTCTATGGATTCCCCCGTGTTCGGGCGCGATACGTCGTCGGTGCCTCGAATGATTCCGTCTTTGCAGGCCACGGGCAGAGGCCGACCGTGGTTCATCTCCGGGGAACGTGTGCTGACCTCAACCTTCATGGGGCGCTTGGCCCCATTGATTGACTGACATGTGCTTTTGTTCTTCCCAGAATGGCTGACAGGTCGATGCATTGGTCAGCATACCCATTGGATGAAAGCCTTATACAAATTGTCGGGGGGTCGACTTCGAAGTTTTCCGAAGTTGAATTCGAACAACGTAGTTTATATATGAAGTCTACGAGAGAAATCCAAGGTATCATGCTAGTAACATCGAAAAAAAAATATCCAATGGTACAGTCTTTGAGAGAGATATAAAGGACGAGGAAAAATGCCTGCGTTCGTTTAGTGTGAAACAGTACAACTTCCCAAGAGCTTCCACGAGCCAGAGGCATCTCCGGGCGAGTTCCCCTCGGTCCACTGCACCGCACCCCACGACGAAGACTGATAGACAACATGGTCTCCAGCGGAGTATGCGACGTTGTTATTCCATTTAGGGATATTGTTGCACTCGAGAAACTGCGAGTTCCCTCCCTTTGGACAGCCACCGCGAACCCATTCATCTTGGTGCTGGGGTGGTGCGCTGTCCCAGTTCCACTGCTTCGCCGTGAACAGGGTAGCTCGTTGCGATTTCTCGTCATAGTAGGATACCACATCTCCTGCAGAGTACTGTTAAGGGAGTGAGCACGCCGATATTCTGAGCGGCTATGGCTTTTGGCACGAGACCACTTACCGCGTAATGAGCTTGCCATTGCGCCACGCTGTCGCAGGCATCCTCACAACGACGACGGTGGGGTATTTCCAGTGACTCGCGGGAAGTTGTCGTTGTCGTGTCTGTATCGTCAGTGTTCGCTGTGCTGGGTGGACTGCGGATAGCAGCGCTATGCATGGGCGAGGAAGGCTGACTGGGAGGTGTCAAGTCGGTCTGTATTCAAGACAGCGTCATTCACAAGGTCGACAGTACGGATCAAAGCCACTCACGATGGAGTCGTCACGTTGGACGATGGCGCAGTTAACGGCAATAAAGGACGACAACGCGACCACTAAAGAAAAAAGTGTAAATTGGATCATGACAAGAAAAGAATGCTTTGGGCCAGGTGGGCAGAGATGAAGTCGCAAGGTCACTGTGCGGATGCAGCGCGCTGAGGATCCCTTGGCTCGAAATCCATCCTTTCTTATACCTCATCGAGACACTGTCAGCCACATAGTATCACTCCGGTCAGGTTAGCCATAGTCTGTTAGCCGCATCTATTAACTATAGGAAGCACGACTTACCCAATTAGGTAACAGGACGAGCACAGCGTCTAGCTTCTGGGCTTGGATTCAAGTAACACTGGTGCAGAAAATTGCTAATGTGGAGAATGGATCAATCCTTCGACATCGGCTGCAAAAGATATGTCCCAACCTATAGAGAACAGAGCACGCATCCAAAATATAGTCTTGGCAACTCGAGTCAGGATTTCCACGCGTCGTCGGCGTTATTTCGAATCCAGCTCGGGAGTTGGACTCGGCGCTTCAAGCTCTTTGAGAACCCTGTTTAGTTCTCTCATGTGTTATGGGTATTGTTATCGCGAGGCGAATTCATATCTATCAGCACTCGAGCAGTCGCCAGAGGAACCGATCGGGGACGGCTGCAGGTCGAGCTGTAAAGCGTATAGTAGTCCCCGTCCGTCAAAGGTTCCGAATCCGCATAGAGCCGCCTGAAAGGCGGTCGATGGACGCAAAAGTAAAGTCTGATCTGTCCTTCTCTTTAGTCGGAATCGATTAGGTGGTGACTTCATGCTAGTGGATGTATTGTGGGTTTACTACTGCAGTAGGCACATGTTGAGCGGGTGTCTCGTCCTGGCCAGCAGGCATGTCTTAGTGCGTGTCAAAAAAAGATGTCAAATGAACCGAAAGATTCGAGGACCAGGGATCAGGTAGCCTTGATATTCATCCTCCGAAATTGGGGAGCGAGCCACAGAATTGGCGTATTGGTCGCATTTTTCTACCAAACTTTGCAAGAGAGAGAGCAGTCAGTAAATGTACAAGATGTAAATTGTCAGGTATACTCTTACCTTGGACGGAACAAACCAGGACGTTGTGCGGGATTGATGGATGCTCGTCGTACTTTGGTCATGTACAGCATCATCGAAGAGACGTTCGAACTCGTGGAGGGGTCGTTTGAATGGAAAAAGACTGACAACGACGTTGGGGTCGAAGCGAAGAATAGGGTAATAGAATGCTTGTTTGGGACGGGCTGAAATATGTCAATGGAGACGGTCCAAGTATGTAGAGAATTCAGGGTGCAGTTTGCATAGCGGGTTTGTTATAGGATGCAACCCTTTGTAAGCCTTCGTTGTAGTAGAAAAGTGTTTCCGGCGCGGCGGTCGAAGGTTCTAAAGCTTTGCTAGTACCACCATCCCCGTCGTCAAGCACACACAACATTGTCCAAAGGCTGTAAGACTCGGGACGATCAAGATAGCTTAGATTACTTCACAATAGATGAGTCTGTCCATGTTACATCATTTGTCATTCATTCAGGGAACAGGCATTTGATAAAAGCACTCACAGGCGCATGAGCCTCATCAGGAGGAGCAGTTTATAACTTGATGAGGCGCTTTTGTAAGCCTGTCCTCCAATCAGAGCTATCAAAAGTCGACAAAAAAGGGAATTAGGGATCCTACAGAATTTTTTTTCTGGTCAGGAACGCCAAACGGGCCGCGTCTTCGCTCTGTTGTGCATCGTAGGTGGTGGATCGGAGGGAAGTGAGAGCTACAAAAGGCGGTGGGGACGCCGTATGTTTGGGTTTGGGACGTGAGCGGGTCGTAGCGTTCGTATTGGGCTCGGGCTTGGGCTCGGGCTTGGGCTGTGGAAGAGGGGCGGAGGGACCCGAACCACCACCGTCGATCATTCTTCGACACCGACTGACACCTTTTATCGCCTCCCCTTCCACACTTGGAGCTGCCCCAATTCTGCACCAAGGTGTGCCTCCCATGTACACCGCGCCGTCTCCCACTTCTCGAGACCCTCCAGCGCGTCGGCACGTCGCCTAAATGCCTTTGAGAACCCGTCGACCAGATCGACGGACGTCAGCAGGTCCTCGTTAGAGCCTTGTGCTGATACGCCGACTTTCCCGGACCCAACCTCCGTCGGTATCTTCTCGTCGAAATCGGATTCAGTCTCCGCAAAAGATATCCCATCTGCCTCCCCACCGCCCACTCGTACCACCGACGAACCTTCGAACAATCACAACAGCTTCCTCACATGGCTTGACTGTCTCCTGCGACTCATCTACCTTGGACCTTACGAGCACTACGTTGGTCAAGATGGGCACTCGTAATATGAATATGTGTCTTGGTGGAAGCGCGGATAGTGCGCGGACATATGCAACAAGAGCCACAGGGAAATTACCCCGCTTGTATGTGTCCATTCCGGCGAACTTGTGAGACGCCGATGCAGTTAGTGCAGATAGCGTGATGGTGGTCGTGAATGTGCGTGGAGGCTAAGGTGATCGTCGCGACGTAGACGGAGCAGGTGATGTCGATATGGTTGCTTGTGTAGATAACATAGGATAGAGATAGACGATTGAGTCGAAGGTGATGGCACTGTCATTTTGGGCTTGCCACGTCGAAAGGGGGATTGATAGGTGGTAGCGTCAATACTAAAGATATCAACTTCTCGCTCCCGCTCTGGCTCAGATTGTGGGGGACGACGCGCAGGATGCCGTTGCTCTCTTTCCCTCTGCTGCCTGCCCTGACCCTCGTCTTCGTCGTCCTTGAAATCGGCTTGAACAGTGTTGCGGCCATTTGTCTGGTCCGGTCGATGCCGCTCAGTGGTAATGCGGTCATGATCTCGCATCCACCATGGTCTGCCATTCGAAGCAGTTGTCCCAGTGGCCGTGCTTGCAACAGCGGCTCTCTCCTCGCACATCTTGACGGCTCTCTCCTTTCCCTCCTTCCAAAGTGCGTTTGCCTTGCTGAACATACCGCAACCAATCTCACTCGCCTGGGATATCAGTTTCTCCGCAGTGACGTCAAGCTGCGGATGTGGTTGAGATTTCAGGTGCATTTGGGAAGTGTTAGACTGGGTATGAGGATCGGTGCGTGTCGGTGGTGCTGGTCGGGGTGCCCAGGCCCTTTCCTCATTACTATCGCGATCTCCGTGTCGTTCGCGCCCAGATGGTGGCGTGGATCCTTCCTGACCCGTTTAGGAGAGCAAGAGCTCCGCTGCAGCTTGTACGTCAAGACCATTTCCGGTCACGGTATTTGCCAAGGCGGCGCGCGCGTCCAGAGGCGAGAAGCCCATCTCAACGAGCTGGTCCGTGATATGTGGAGGTGGCGAAGCACTCGTGCGCGGTGAACGAACCGAACCTCCTGTCAATGTGGGTAGATTTGGAGAGGGCGAATGAGAGTATGACTAGAGTATATGCGCATTCATCGGTCAGAATTCATTGAGTTGATTCAAATGCAGAGGTTTTCATACCATTGGGTTGCCCAGATCACCCAATATCATCCTCGCGACGCTCAGCACGACTTTTGTGAATCCCGAACATGTCCTCCGCATCCGAATCCTCGCCTGTGAGGAGGCCATCTTCGCGATTGCCAAAGTCAAAATTGCCAGGCGTACCCGTGAGCGAACGGGATGGGATCTGCAGTCGACGCTAAGACGTCCGCGGCTCTGAAGACCTAAATTCATCGAAGTCCCATAGTGTTCCGGTCTTTGACTCCGATACTGGTTTGGGTATGGGTGCGGGTCGTGATGCAGACAGGGTGGGTGAACTGAACTCGGAGAGTCCCCGATCGTCATCCTCAATCGAGGCAGGAGACGTCGAGGGCACATTCCTGGCCGTAGACAGGCCACTGAAATCAGAATCATCTTGTGCGGTCATGTTTCCCGGCCCGGACGTGAACCGGTCGACGTCGGTCACGCCGATGCATCCAGTCCATCCAACAGGGAGGAAGACGCGGGTGGGGATGCAATCTGAACAGATGCGCATCATTGTCCTGTGCTGCTTTCGCTTGTGCTGCCCGCTCAGCCATGGTCATGTGAGCCTGGTCTGAGTTTCGACTGGCTGCGGTGCCATCGAGGGAGGACGTGAACAGGGTACTGAACGCATCCCCTTTGTGTGAAGTTGCCTGGGGCCGTCTGCTTCGCCGATCGGTGAGCTGCTTGTTGTTGACGATGGGTCGGGTGAGTGGTTGCGAAGCCGAGAGAGTCGAGAATGCGTCATATTATGGTTTATGGGGAAGAATGGTTAATCCAAGTTTTTTTTTGTGGTTGTTTTTGGGTAGACTTTGTCGGTACCGACACTGTCCAGTGGGCATATATTTGTCGTATTCCTTAATCGGATAGATATACCTACATGTACAGGGCCTCATGATACAGCATATATGTGTCGGGTAGAAGGTAGTACTACTAATTCAGACAATCGAACAAGAATCTACAAAATTCGTCCATTATGGCGGGCAGCAGGATCACGACCAGACTCGAAATCTTTTTTCGTCAGTGGCCGCCCTTGAAGAATCTTTCCCATGTGTGTCTCAGCGAACGGCAAGCCTCTCTGACGAATGGCAAGCAACATCATGACGGAGGGCAGAAGGGAATCTGGGTATGCGTTCTCGAACTCCTTGCGAGAA
>JBBPLC010000342.1:0-27987 GCA_038089535.1 Hemileccinum rubropunctum | reverse complement strand
AATACTATCATAGATGTACTGAACAATTATAATAGTTATGATACCACTTTCAAAGAAGTGTCTCCTTGGAGTGTGGCACTGGAACTCAAACATAGTGTGCTTAATTCTCCAATTTTGTCACTTTTTTTCTTTTAAAATCCTCCTCTCCTAACCTTAACCTTGGGCACACTTCTCCTGAAACCAGATGGAAACTCAACAAGAAGCTGTTATAGTTCAGGACCTATATGCTACATTTTTCACTTTTCTTCACTTTCAAACTTAAATGCTTTCCTTTCTTTTTCAAAGTCACGTGACCGTGAGATCTCTCACGTGACCTGAGGCCTAGCCTATGATGTCATCATGACATCATACCTCATATCTTTCATCTCCGTTCCCCTTTCCCATGAGGACGCTTCTCTCTTCCCACATGGACTTCTTGCCGTCCTCATGGCTTCCTCACTTCTTCTCTTTCTCACACCGGCCCTCAATCGATTAGGACTCAGACGACCTACCCTAAACCCCCTTACTTACATATATAAACCCTCTCCCTTCGTCATCTACTCCCCAGTCCTATTCACTTGAATACCCTCCTCCTTGGGGCCTGTTCAATTGTTTACCACTCTTCTGTACTACTCTTTTACTCTGCATTTGCCAACTTCGTGCACGTTATCACACGCTTGACATCATAACACGTTTTATGCTTTATCTCGGCACCATCAATTTCCTCGTCGCTGAATATCACGTTCTCGTCCACGTCTGGTTGGACACTCGTAGCCACACCGTCCACACTATCGCTGAAGTAGCCCAATGCCTAGATTAGGTGTTGTTCTACATTGTTAAGTTCTCATCCCGTTTCAGAAGCACTACATCTAATCTGGGCATAGGGCGACTTCTGTGACAGTATGTACTGTATGAGTGCACACGTCAAGCCAGATGTGGATGAGGACATGTAGTTTGGTGACAAGGAAGTTGACAGTGCCAAGATAGATCATAAACAGGAGGTAACGAGGAGCATGCGATAACATGCATGAAGCTGGCAAGATGCAGAGTAAGGAAAAATGGATTTGAAAGAGTAGTACTCAAGGAATATCTGGCCCCTAAGGTGAAGAGGAATACAAATGAATAGGACTAAAGAAAAGTAGACAATGAGAGGAGATGGGTTTAAATAGTGACTTGCAATAGGTTTAGGGTAGGTCGTCTGAGTCCTAAATACTTTAGGGCCAGCATAGATAAGGAAACATGCAGAAGCAGCAAGATGAGCACAAGTATGGTGAGAAGTCCATGTGGGAAGAAGAAAGTGTACTCATGTGAACAAAAAGACGGAGATAAAAGACATGAGGTGTGATGTCATGATGACATCATGGGCTAGGCCTCAGGTCATGTAGGAAGTCCCATGGTTACATGCACTGGTCACATGACTCCGAAAGTGAAAAGAAATTGTTACGATTCACCTTTTTCTTTGCTCTTTGCATTAGCACTCGTCTTACACTTCTTGCTAATGCCTTCCTTTCACATGACGACCACCGCTTTCTTCCACTCTTCCCATGATGGTCGTTATGATTACAAAACTCTTATCTTTCTTTCCGCTTCCTTCCGACGGACAGCCGCATTTCCTTTGTTCCGATAACTTCCGTTATTCTCCTCACACCACTTACCTTATTGAGCTTCCTCTGACCTTCCGCTGCTACATAGCTTGGTCCGTGCGCAGTTCCCTTTAGGTATATAAACCCTGCCGTCGATACCTTGTATTCTCCAAGCTAGACCTACCTGGAATAGCACCTTTGTTTCCTTCACTCGTCAATTGCTCTCTAAGTCACCCATCCTACTTTTGAGTGGATGCTCGTCACTCTACCTTCATCTCCGGTCGCTCTTCTTTGCAACTCATCCCCGCTGCTCTTCTTTGCGGTTGTCCCGTCGACAAGGGTATCCCTTGGTTGATTATCCTTCGCCCACCTCAGGAAGCCCCTGTGGAAGTCTCCGGTCGTTAACCACACAACTTGTCCTTGTCTCCGGTCACCTCTCTCGCGACTCGTCCCGTCGATAAGCAAGCCCCTTAGTCAACATCCCTTGTCTCCCAGGTCTACATTTGTTCCTACCTGGACCGACTGTAACAGAAATCGTTAAGTGTGAGAATGAAGAAAACATAGCATATAGGTCTTGAACTATAGCATCTCCCAGTGGAGAACTCAACATCTCTACTGATGTTTACTTTTAGAAAAATGATAAATGGGTAAAAACAATGGAAAAAGTGCTCCTCAACTCTGGCATAGTCCAGACCTTCATGGGTAGGAAATAGGTAACATCTTTAGGCATTCCCACAAAAAAATTATCTCTTCCTTGCTTTATTACTAATGCTAATGGAACCTCTTCATCCCATGGTACCATTACACATTATGTTTTGCTCATATCATACCAGGATCACTTTGAAGGGGTTGATGCCTTGGTAACACATTTGGGCACTCATTATATTTATCTATGTTATGACTGGTTTCGATGCCACAACCTGCTTATCAACTGGGTCAATAAAGAAATCAAATTCTGCTGCTACACATGAAACTGTGTCACAATCAACATAGCTAGCCTCATAAATAGGATGTGGAATTCCTTTATTCATTCAATCAAAGAGGGCCTCGTAGAAAAGGTACCTTCTCAGTATCACAAATTCCTTGATGTTTTCAGCAAGGAAAAATCAGAATGCATGCCCATACAAAAACCCTGGGACCATGCAATTGACCTCAAACCAGATTTTGTCCCTAAAAAAGGTCGTGTTATTCCTTTATTCAATGCAGAAATAGAAGCAGTCAAGAACTTCATTGCTTCTGAACAAGAAAAGGGCTATATTTACCCATCAAAATCACCTCAAATGGCTCCTGTATTCTTTATTCCCAAGAAAACCAGTGAGAAACATCTTATCATGGACTATAGGTATTTAAATAAGGGTGCCATAAAAAACTCTTACCCTCTTCCTCTCATTTCTTCACTTGTCAACTGCCTAAAGGGTGCAGATAAATTCATATGCCTTGACCTTCAATGGGGATACAATAACATACACATCAAGGAAGGTAATGAGTGGAAAGCAGCATTTATAATGCCCCTGGGGGCTTACAAACCTGTAGTTATGTATTTCAGGATGACTAAATCTCCTCCAACATTCCAGCAGATGATGAATGACATATTCAATGATATGTACACTGTCATTATTGTTTATCTGGATGACATGTGCATTTTCACAAAAAACAAATCTGACAAGGAACACTCCAAGGTTGTAAAAGAAGTCCTCCACAGACTACACAAGAACAACTGTTATAGTTCAGGATCTATATGCTACATGTTCGCTTTTTCCACTTTTCATACTTAACAATTTCTTCTCCTTTTAAAAGTCACATGACCTGGTGCATGTGACTGTGAGACCTCTCATGTGACCTGAGAACTAGCCCCATGATGTCATCATGACATCATGCCTCATATCTTTCATCTCTGTTTCCTTTACCATGAGGACACTTCTTTCTTCCCACACAGACTTCTCACTGTCCTTATGTCCACCTTGTGTTTACCACACATCTCCTTTCTCACACCAGCCCTTAATTATTTAGGACTCAGACGACCTACCCTAAACCCATTGCTATTCACTATATAAACCCGTTCCTCTCTGTTGTCTACTTTCCCTTAGTCCTATTCACTTGAATACTCTCCTACCTTAGGGGCCTGTTCATTTATCTACCACTCCTGTTTTCTTACCTTTACTCTTCATCATCGAGCTCATGAACAACTCATTGATTCAATCATATCTCTGCTATTGCCGTCTTCGTGCCCATTACCGCACGCTCATCATCATCCCCTATGTATGCTCTACTTAGGAACTGTCAACTTCCTAGTTGCCAATTATCATGTCCTGGTCCATATTTGGTTGGACACACAAAACCATACCATCCACACTGTCGCAGAGGTTGCCCAACACCTAGATTAGGTGTTATTCAACTTTAGTAGTTTTCCCATTCACTCTGTTTCAACAACCTTTATGCAAAACCCAAGAAATGCATATTTAATGCTGACAAGGTAGACTTTTTAGGCATGACCATCTCTATCAACAGGGTCAGTATGCAATCCAAGAAAGTTAACACTATCCTTGATTGGCCTGCCCTGATGATTACCAGCTGAAGATAAAATTAGCTAGTTTGATAAACCAGCTAGTCTAAGAGTGTTATAGTTTAGGACCTATACACTACGTTTTTCAACTTTTCTTCATCTTTGGACTTAACATCTTCCTTTCCTTTTCAAGGTCACGTGACCTGAGGCCTAGCCCATGATGTCATCATGACATCATGCCTCCTGTCTTTCATCTCCATTTCCTTTCCCATGAGAACGCTTTTCTCTTCCCACACAGACTTCTCGCCGTCCTCATGGTTACCTTGTGTTTTCCTCCTGTCTCTCTTCTTACACCAGCCCTTAACTATTTAGGACTCAGATGACCTACCCTAAACCTCTCGTATTTACCTATATAAACCCCTCCTCCTCCTCGTCTACTCCCCAGTCCTATTCACTTGATTACTCTTCTACTTAGGGGCCTGGTCAATTGTCTACCACTCTTCTTTACCTTTGAATCCTACTCTGCTTTTGCTGGCTTCGTGCATGTTATTGCATGCTATTCGTTGCCCCTCATATATGCTCTATCTTGGAACCATAAACTTCCTCATCACCGAATATCATTTCCTTGTCCACGTCTGATTTGACATCCGATCCCATACTGTTCATACTGTCGCAGAGGTTGCCCAATGCCTAGATTAGGTGTTGTCCAACTTAGTTGTTTCTCTCGTTCCACTCAATTTCACTTGAATAGGACTGCCACAAGGCCGAACCTGTTTGTTCCCCCTTGCCTTCGTTGTTACATGTGCTCTCATGCTCGCGTTGACCATCTCGCTTTACAACAACAACAAGCCGCACTCAACTTCTATGCTGCCACTTGAATCATCCGCATATTGCCTGCACCAGAGCCCCCTCATCTCTTTGCTCCCAATTTCGCCCACTACCTAGGTGAACTACCACCAACCTATGATGAGGTTGATCCTAACGACCACCCCATTGATCAACCAAGGGAATACTTTCCTGCTCCCATTCCGTCTTGCAAAGTCACCCCTACTCCTTGTTCCCCTTCCCCTTCCTTTTCCTCTCATGCTATCTCACCCATTTCCCCTCCTCTAGCTCTATCTCGCGCCCATCATCAGTGCAAAGTTTGTCATAAGGAATTAAAGAACATCTGCCCCAAAACCCAACGTTTTGCCATGTTATACCAACTCCACCCAAAATCTATTCTCCACCGTCCCTCCAAATTTTTATAAACAATGTCCGAACAAGCCACAGTTCCACCTGTCGACCCCAACATTATGTGGGCCGACATCCGAAACACGATGGCCAATATGGCCACATTACTCCAAGTGTTGTTGTTGTCCCAACAGCAAATGACACAACAACTAGTAGAAGCAGCGATGACATGTCTCTCGTCCCTGTCCACCAAGCTAATTGCCAACCCTGGCACCTGGGATGGCAATCAAGTCACCTTTCACCCCTGGTGGGTGAAAATCGCTACATGGGTGCAATGCCAAGGTGGTCTCAATGACTGACAACAAACCACAGCCGTCCTGCTTCAGATGACAGGAAAAGCTGAATCATTTGTAAGGATCACCCTCGAAAAATACCAAAAAAAGAACTTGGCCTTGGAATGGCCCACCTGGGACGAGTTAAAAATGGAAGTAGAGGGTCATTTTCATATCGACGTCCTCAAGCAGGAGTCGTATATTCACCTTACTAATCTTTGGCAAGGCTCGATGCTGATAAAAGTATTTACCCAACAGTTCGAGCTACTCTGACAGGACACAGATCTGTCGTGACATGACCACAATGTCCTCCGTCTTTACAAAGAACAGATGGACTACAACATATACTTCCAACTGTTGACTCACAGCCCTGCCCTGGCTGACTCGCTTGAAACATGGCAAGAGAAGGCCATCAAAATGGGTAAAATGTTTGAAAAGATGCAGTTGGAATGGAGCAAACAACTGCAGCAATGACAATTCAAGCCCCACTTCACAGAAGTGGGTACACAACTGGGCCGAGGTGCCCCCATGGACACATGTGCAGTCCAACCAACACAGCAGGAAACAAGGACCTACTATAACTGTAACAAGGTTGGTCATCTGTCCCGTGTGTGCAAAGAACCTTGCAAACCATGTGGCTGCCCTATCTTTGACCCGGTTACCAGTCGTACTCGTTATGCCCCATCTCGCCCCGCTCTCCTCCATAAGATCCTGCTCGCCCCCACCACCGCTATCACTGCTGTCCCCAAGGTAGCACAAGGTTCCAGAAATCTCCCGTGGATGACTGAAGAGGCCCAGGCCTATTACCTGGACATGTTTGAGTCCTGGGCTCGCCAGCTCGCTGCCGAGAGACTAAAGGGAAAAGGCAAAGCCAAGTAGTGGGAGGTACCTACTCGGCAATGGACCTTAAGTTTTCTTCTTCTTCTCCTTCTTTTAATCGCTTCGCTATACTCGGCAATGGACCTTAAGTTTTCTTCTTCTTCTCCTTCTTTTAATCGCTTCGCTATACTCGGGAAGATGAATGGTTTGTTAGGTGATGTTGACTTACCAAACAATTCTTTTTGTAATAGTTATGATACTGACTCCAAAGGAGCATCTCTTCGGAGCACAACACCAAAGGATAAAAATAGTGTGCTTAATTCTCCAGTTATGAACAAAATTTCTTTTTTATCTGATCCTCCTGCTAACCAATGGGACCTCTTCGTCCCATGGTACAATCACGGATTACATATTGGTCATCTTTTCATACCAAGGTCACTCTGAAGAAGTCGACACGTTGGTAACTAATTTGGGAACTCATCGTATTTATCTAGGCTACGACTGGTTCCAATGCCACAACCCATTAATCGACTGGGTTGATAAAGAAATCAAATTCTGCTGCTGCACACTCAACTGTGTCACTATTAACACAGCTGGATTGATCAATGGGGTCTGGAACCCAGCCATTCGTTCTATCAAGGAAGGACTCACTGAGAAAGTACCCAAGCAATACCATGAGTTCCTAGACGTGTTCAGTAAAGAAGAATCAAAACGCATGCCCGTACACAAACCATGGGACCATGCTATCGATCTCAAACCCAACTTCATACCCAAGAAAGGATGGTGATTCTGCTTTCCGACGCCAAATTAGACGAAGTCTGGAACTTCATCAATTCTGAACCAGAAAAGGGCTACATTCACCCATCAAAATCACCACAAACAGCTCCAGTATTCTTTATTCCAAAGAAAACTGGCAAAAAACGACTCATCATGGACTATCGCTATTTAAATAAGGGTACTGTCAAAAACTCATACCCTCTCCCTCTCATTTCAGCTCTCATTGATCGCCTAAAGGGTGCTGATAAATTCACCTGCCTCGATCTTAGGTGGGGATACAACAACATTCGCATTAAAGAAGGCAACAAATGGAAAGCCGCATTTGTCACACCCCTGGGGGCTTATGAACCGGTTGTAATGTATTTTGGGATGACTAACTGTCCTCCCACATTTCAACAGATGATGAATGACATATTTAATGACATGTATGCCATGGTCATCATATATCTTGACAACATGTGCATTTTCACAAAAAACAAATCTGATGAAGAATACTCCGAGGTTGTGAAGGAAGTTTTGCGTAGACTATGTGAAGGAAGTTTTGCGCAGACTATGTGAAAACGACCTCTACACAAAACCCGAAAAATGCGCATTTAACGCCAACAAGGTTGACTGCTTAGGCATGATAGTATCTGCTGACGGCGTTGGCATGCAAAATAATAAAGTCAATGTGATACTCGACTGGCCTGATTCCATGAAGCTCAAACAGCTTCAATTCTTCCTCAGACTTTGTAACTATTGCTGACAATTTATTAACGGATTTGGACAGATCGCCTGCCCCCTTAACGATCTAACAAAGAAAAATGTGCCATATACCTGGGGGGAGGTACAACAAAACGCATTCGACATGCTCAAAAAACAGTTCACCACAGCTCCTCTCCTTGCCTTTCCCAATGCCTCAAAGGAAATGCGTGTTGAAACTAATGCCAGCGATATCGCTACTAGCGCAGTTTTATCCGTCCTAGAGAAGGATGGCTCCTGGCGCCCCTGCGCCTTTCTCTCACATTCTTTTTCTTCTACAGAACATAACTACCCAGTCTACAACAAGGAGTTGCTTGCCATCATCTGCACATTGGAGGAATGGCGACATTATTTAATCAGAAAAACAAACTTCAAGATTTGGACCAACCACAAAAATCTTGAATACTGGAAAAAACCCCAGACACTCTCAGGTCATCAAGCCCGCTGGCACAAGCTTTTGCAGGAATTCAATTACACGCTCATTTACAAACCCAGCACCATGAACAGACGTGCCAACACCCTTTCTCATTGCCCAGACCATGGCGACACAGTCAATAAACTAAATGAGAACATCACCATTTTCCCTTCCACTGTTCTCCATTCTTCTTCTTTATCTATTCCGGTCACATTAACATCTACAGATGCCTGCTTACCCTCGAAGGGCTCCCCTGATGCCACGAGCTTTGACCTGTATGCGTTCGTCAATCTTGACATTCCCGCCCACGATCAAGCCCTTATACCCACCCATGTCAAGATTCAACTCCCTTCTGGCACCTACGGCAGAATTGCACCTCATTCAGGCCTCACCCTCAAGCATAAAATCAACGTTATGGCCGGAGTCATTGATGCCAATTATAGGGGAGAAATTGGTGTAATTCTGTTCAACCACTCTGACTGCTCTTTCCATGTTTCTAAATTCGACTGTATTGCACAACTAATTATTGAAAAAATAGAAAACCCCACGTTAACAGAAGAAAAGGCTCTCGACAAGTCTCAGTGAAACAACAAAGGTTTTGGCTCTACAGGAGTCAAAGCCATCTCTTCCACTTCCTTATCTCCAAATTTTGAAACTAAATTATCCCTGGAATCTGCCAGAATGGACATTGATGCTATCAACGAATACGAATATTACGCAAATGAAAAACTCTTCAGAAATTCAAATGGCATCATTTTTGTGCCCCCTTCCCTTCACACCAAGTTGATCTCACTCTTCCACGATTCTCCTATCACTGGTCACCCAGGCCATGATCGCATTATTTCTTCTATTAAATGTTTCTACTGGTGGCCTGGAGCTGCCAAAGACATTGCTACCTACATCAATCACTGCCAGGTGTGCTCCCTCACAAAGGGTTCATCAAAGCCACCAGCAGGAAAACTTATGCCATTACCTCTCCCTTCCCATCCATGGGAAGATATCTCCTTTGATTTTGTCACAGGACTACCTCTTTCCAACGGTTTCGATTCTATAGGGGTAGTCGTCAATTGTTTTTCCAAAGAAATCATCCTTTTTCCTTGTCATAAAACCACTTCTTCTTCGGACTTAGCTGCTCTGTTTAGAGATCACGTATGGTGTCTCCACAGACTTCCTAACACTATTCTCTCAGACAGAGGACCACAATTCATCTCGGAGTTCACCAAGGAACTTTGCAGAGTACTTGGCATCCAGCAGAAACTCTCCACAGTGTACCATCCTCAAACAAATGGTCAGACAGAAAGGGTCAACCGAGAAGTTATTGCGTATCTCTGTGCTTACGTCGCTAAAAAGCAGGAGACCTGGGCCTCGTGGTTGAAGATGGCACAATTTGCGCATAACAACACTCTCACAACTGCCACAGGTACCACACCTTTTTCAGTCACACAAAACTACTCACCATGCATGGGAATGGAGCCCACAATCTCCACTATGACTCCTGGGGGGTCGTTCGGTAAAAATATTGGACACTCCCATGAAGAGATCACTTCCACACTACAGAAAACCCACGATCGGATGTCGCATGCATAAACATCCAAGCGCTCTTCCACTCCAGATTATTCTATTGGAGATCTAGTCTGGTTCTCTACTGAACACCTCTCGCTCCCTTATCCTGCACGTAAATTAACACAGAAATTCATTGGCCCTTACTGGATCACCACTGTACTCCCTAATGCCATTATAGTTCAGGACTTATATGCTATGTTTTCAATTTTTCTTCACTTTTGGACTTAACGTTTTCCTTTCATTTTCGAAGTCATGTGACTAGTGCATGTGACCATGAGACCCTTCATGTGATCTGAGGCCTAGCTGAAATGGGATGAGACTTTAACAAGTAGTACAACACCTAATCTAGGCGTTGGGCTACTTCTGCGACGGTGTGGACGAGACGGCGGCGAGTATCCAACCAAACGTGAACCAAGACGTGGTATTCGGCGACGAGGAAGTGGACAGTTCCAAGATATAGCATTCACAGAGTATACGAGTAGCGTGTGATAACGTGCACGAAGTCGGCAAGTGCAGAGTAAGGAAAAGAAACAGAAGAGTGGTAGTCAATTGAACAGGCCCCAAGGGAGGAGGGTATTCAAGTGAATAGGACTGAGGAGTAGACGATGAAGAGAGAGGGTTTATATATGTAAGTATGGGGAGTTTAGGGTAGGTCGTCTGAGTCCTAATCTATTGAGGGCCAGTGTGAGAAGGGAATGAAGTGAGGATACCATGAGGACGGCGAGAAGTCCGTGTGGGAAGAAGGAAGCATCCTCATGGGAAAAGGAATGGAAATGAAAGACGTGAGGTGTGATGTCATCATGGGCTAGACCCCAGTCACGTGAGAGGTCTCACGGTCATGTGCACTGGTCACGTGACTTCGAAAAGAGAATGAAAATGCTAAGTCCAAAAGATAAGAGAAAATGAAAAACATAGCGTATAGGTCCTGAACGATAACACTAGCCCATGATGTCATTATGACATCATACCTCATATCTTTCATTTCTGCTCCCTTTCCCATGAGGATGCTTCCTTCTTCCCACAACGGACTTCTTACCATCCTCATGGCTACCTTGCACTCTCCTCATGCCCCTTCTCTCACACCGGCCCTCAATTGATTAGGACTCAGATGACCTACCCTAAACACTCTGTACTTACATATATAAACCCTCCCCCTTCGTCATCTACTCCCCAGTCCTATTCACTTGAATACTCTCCTACGTAGGGGCCTGTTCATTTATCTACCACTCTTGTTTTCCTTCCCAATCTTATACTCTGCATTTGCTGGCTTCGTGCACGTTATTGCACACTCCTCGTTGGTGCCAAGTACATGATTTACTTGGGCACTGTCAACTTCCTTGTTCTCGATTATCACATCCTCATACACGTCTGGCTAGATGTCCGCACTCGTACCGTCCATACAGTCACTGAAGTCACCCAACGCCTAAATTAGGTGTTGTGCTCCATTAGTTGTTTCCTCCCCATTTCAAATGCCATCACCCTCACCCTCCCTTCTTCTGTTTCTATTCACCCCACCATTAATATCTCCTGCATCAAACCGTACAAAGCCCTGCTGGACAGACAATCCATATTTAAACCTAATCCCATCACCGTGACCAAAGATCGTCATGAAGAATATGAAGTTGATCGCATCGTCCAGTCGAGACTTCATCGCGGGAAATTACAATACCTCATCCACTGGAAGGGATGGGATGAGGTGGATCGCACCTGGGAACCCGCTGTTAATTTAACACATGCGCAAGACGCAATAGCCAAGTTTCATGCCTCACACCCAAATGCCCCATGTCCAATTAGGGGTATCTCCACTATTGAATTCACATCTCTCTTTCATCCATTCGGTCCTTCCTATACTGAATTCACTGATTCTTGACTAGATCTTGAATCTGGTGAATGGGGGGTAGTGTTATAGTTCAGGACCTATATGCTATGTTTTTCAACTTTTCTTCATCTTCAGACTTAACGTCTTCCTTTCTTTGTCAAGGTCACATGACTAGTGCATGTGACCATGAGACCTCTCACATGACCTGAGGCCTAGCCCATAATGTCATCATGACATCATGCCTCCTGTCTTTCATCTCCATTTCCTTTCCCATGAGGACGCTTCTCTCTTCCCACACAGACTTCTCGCCGTCCTCATGGTTACCTTGTGTTTTCCTCCTGTCTCTCTTCTTACACCAGCCCTTAACTATTTAGGACTCAGATGACCTACCCTAAACCTCTCGTATTTACCTATATAAACCCCTCCTCCTCCTCGTCTACTCCCCAGTCCTATTCACTTGATTACTCTTCTACTTAGGGGCCTGGTCAATTGTCTACCACTCTTCTTTACCTTTGAATCCTACTCTGCTTTTGCTGGCTTCGTGCATGTTATTGCACGCTATTCGTTGCCCCTCATATATGCTCTATCTTGGAACCATAAACTTCCTCATCGCCGAATATCATGTCCTTGTCCATGTCTGGTTGGACACCCGATCCCATACCGTTCATACTGTCGCAGAGGTTGCCCGATGCCTAGATTAGATGTTATCCAACTTAGTTGTTTCTCTCATTCCACTGCGTTTCAAAGAGCAATGGGTGTTTGGATTGGATAGCCAATCAGAATCAGTATATGCTATTATACTAGCCTGTGAGGCTCCATCGAAGACAAAGAAGTAGTAACAAGTACCAAGGAGGTACTGGCATATGTAGAGTGCCTTGTTGAGGTGCTCAGACAATGGTTTGGCAGCATGCCAAGATAGGGCAGTCACAGCATAAGCTATGTCTGGTCTGATTCCCAGTGTAATATACAACAAGGATCTGATCACTTGTTGGAAGTGAGATCGCAGGTCAGGGTCAACTGGACCATTGTAGTCAAGAGGGTAATACCTCTGTGGAAGGGGAGTGGGAGCAACTCTGGCATTCTGCATTCCAAATTGCTCAATGACTTTTTCTAAGTAGATGCACCGATCAATCATGATCTTTTTACCAGTCTAGCAGATTCTTATGAGTAAGAATTCCTTTGCAGGGCATAGGTCTCTGCATTCCCACTTGTGCATAAATGTAGCTTTTACCTCTGCAACTATGGCTTTATCTGGACCACAGAACAGGGCATCATCAATATAGATGATAGCAACCACTAAATGGGTGCCTTTCTTCTGGTAGAGGAAAATACCAACATTAGACTTCAAACATTCGAAGCTAAGGTCTTTCATGGACTCATTGAGAGTCTCCCACCAGGCTAGTCTGGCTTGTTTGAGGCCATACAGGGCATGTCATAGACAAAGTACTTTGTGCTCTTGCTCTGGGACTATGAAACCTTTAGGTTGTTTCATGTAGATCTCCTCATGTAGCTTTCCATAGAGATAAGCACTTCTCACATCAAGTGCTTCTATATGCTAGTTTTCCAAGGCAGTGAGTACAAGCATAAGCTGCATAGTCTCAAACCTTATAACCCAGGAGAAGATTTGGTCAAAGTCGATTCCCTCTGTTTAAGAGAAATCTTTTGCAACCAATCATGCATGTTTATGACCATCTGGTTTCTGATTGAAGATCCATTAGTTTGTGATAACCTGATGCTCTTTAGGGGGGTCAACCGGTTCAAAGACTTTTCACTCATGAAGTATGTCTAGCTTGCATCAACAAGCAGCTTTTCATTCCTCTTGTGCTACAGCAGGTAGCATCTGAATGTCCCTATATGTCCATTCATGTAAAGGCTTAGTTTCTGCAAAACCTAGTGCATGTGGTATTGCCTTTGACATTAAAAATGCAGCCAATCCAGCTTCTCCTTCATGACATAATTGTTCAATGTCAGCTTCACTGTCAGATTCAGAAGCTTTGGTGCAAGTGGGCAGTGCATTGTGTTCAGGAAGATTGTCTGGCATTTGAGGTGACTTAGGCTCTAGCTATCTCTGTCAAGATGGACCAGGTTCTCTTACTGTGTCTTGTCAGCATGATTTGCGCTCAGTCTCCTTCACTTGCTCTACAGGATGTGTATCATCTCCATAAATGTTGCTGGGCTGAATAGGCACATGACACTGATGTTGAGGGCACACTAGAGCAAGAGGGATCACTGGCAGTGCTCCCCTTGATTCTTTCTTAGGTGTATTAGGAGAGGGCAGTCCCAGATGAGGTAAGGGTGTGCAAGGAGGAACAGGAGAAGGAGTAGGAACTCGTGGAGTAGGTTGACTGGGTCAAAAGTTGTCATCTACAGGGGGCAGTGGTAATGCCTGTATAAGCTCACACTCACTGGTGACAGTAGGAACAGGTGATGCAGCAGATTGTGTGTGAGAAGATGCACAACAGGGGAATCTCAATTCATCAAAAATAGTGTGTCCAGAGGTGAACAGGACATTATTGGGGGAACACATGAATAGGAAATTTGAGTCATTTCCAGGCATCACACCTAGATATACCATAAGTTCAGATTTAGGGGCCATTTTGTTCAAGCATCCATTGTGCTAGCTACCATGACCAACAACATGTTATTCTCTACTCAAGCAGGAAATGCATCAGAGGGAACTATGTCAGTTCTAATATAAGGCATGAAATGAATCACTTGCCTGATCATACAAGGCCATTTGGGGTCCTCAATCCTAGCCATGTCAGCAATCTCCCCATCAACATCAGAACCATAGATGTTGACCATGTCATCACTATCTCAAGAAGATTGGGGTGGTGGCATGATATCATGCTTATGAGAGCATCAACTCTTTTATCATTTGGGAGTAATGGCAACTTCCTTTTCATCGCTGGAGATCTCCACAATGCACTGATCATCTGGGAGGTCAGAAGCGTCTGACACCAATGAGAGACCAGGGACACTGAATATGAGGTCAGGGTTTCTGAGGATCCAGTTTGGCTCACTTATTCTTTACCTTTGCTTATTTCCTTGTTGAGCTTCCAAATCATCTTGGAGGACAGTTGGATCTCTAGACAGTGAGCAAGGCTAAAGGCCTCTTTGATACAGGTGTCAGCAGGGGGACTGCCAGAACCTTGGTACAATTGTGTGGAAATGTGTGTGAGGGCATGAGGATTGGGAGTAGGCTTGGGACTGATCATATACATAATAAAGGCAGGAGAGGCGATATGGGTATGGTTGGCCTATGACTTGCCCTTCTTCTTGCCTCAACAGGTTTTCTTCCCTGACCCTTCTGCACTAGCATTCTCTTGCAGTGGTTGCTGCTTGGGTTGTTGCTGCTGCTGGAAGTGAGGGTCATTATCTTTCTGTGTCATGGCTGAAATCTTATTGGCCTGAGCTGGCTGCTTTCCTTTATGCCCTCCAAGGAGGCACTGATCCCATGACAGGACTGTAGCCTTGTGTGTTATAGTTCAGGACCTATATGCTACATTTTCAACTTTTCTTTACCTTTCAGACTTAACGCTTTCTTTTCACTTTCAAAGTCATGTGACCAGTGCTGAGACCATGAGACATCTCACGTGACCTGAGGCCCAGTCCATGATGTCATCATGACATCACACTTCATGTCTTTCATCTCCATTCCTTTCCCACAAGGATACTTCCTTTTTCCCACACAGACTTCTTGCTGTCCTCATGGTTAACTTGTGTTCACCTTATATTTCTTCTCTCACACTGGCCCTTAATTATTTAGGACTCAGACAACCTACCCTAAACCTGTCGATATTCACTATATAAACCTGCTCCACTTTGTCGTCTACTTTTCCCCAGTCCTATTCACTTGATTACTCTCCTACCTTAGGGGTCTGGTCATTTGTTCACCACTCTTCTTAGTTTCCAATCCTACTCTGCTATTGCTGTCTTCTGTGCTATGTTAGTGCACGCTCATCATCTTTGCCATTGTATGATCTACCTCGGCACCGTTAACTTTCTTGTCCTTGAGTACCACGTATTGGTCCACATTTGGCTTGATGTTAGGACCTGCACCGTCCACACAGTCGCTGAAGTCACCCATCGCCTAGATTAGGTGATGTGCTTGTGAATCTTCTTGATGGTGGGGGTTTTCAACTTGCCAGCCAAGTCCTTGGCTTGGATCATCATCTGAAGGAGAATGTCCATGGTGGGAGAGAGCTTGTTGAGAAGCAGCATCACCTGTATACCAGCAGGGATCTCACAACTGGCTGCCTTTAACCTTGTAAAGAGGTTGGCTGCCTTATCAAGGGCAAGGGCAGGATATGATGATGATGAAATCAAGAGCTCCAGGAGCTCTTTGTTATAGTTCAGGACCTATACACTACATTTTCCATTTTTACTTCACTTTTATACTTAACACTTTCTTTTCATTTTTGAAGTTATGTGATCAGTACATGTGACCTGAGGCCTAGCCCATGATGTCATTATGACATCATGCCTCATGTCTTTCATCTCTGTCATTTTGCTCACACGAGTATGCTTCCCTTCCCACACAGACTTCTCACTGTCCTCGTGTTCACTTTACGCTTTATGTTGTAGTTTGGGCTATGATACTACCGCTTACTATTACGTTCCCTTGACTCTCCTTATCCTGGACTTACAATCTTTACTTTCGAAGTCACGTGACCACTTCCCATGATCATGTGACTTGGCCACCTTTCTATTATTTATTGTACCTTAGGGGCACATGCTAGTTCCCACGATCACATGCCTACAGGCCACTCTAGACTAGCCTAGATCCATGACATCACTATGATGTCATGCCTCATGGCTACCACACTCCTTTCTTATCTTCTTATCCTGCCCTAACATACACTGCTTGGTCCATGCATGATAGGTAGACACTATATAAGGGGTAGTAGCTCATCTGTATTCGCTAGTCTTATTCATTTGTTCTACCCTCCACCTTGTGGGGCCTGGGATACTTGAGTACCGCTCATCCTCTCCTTCTGCCAGTTAGCCACCATTATAGGGCTACTATTGTATCTATCATTCTTGGTGACACTCGAGCCATCCTAGCTAGAGGCTAGACTGCCCTCGTTGGAGTTGGTTTTTGCCGTTACACTTTACTCATGTTCCTTATCTATACTGGCCCTAAACTATTTAGGACTCAGATGACCTACCCTAAACCTCCCTTATTTACATATATAAACCCTCACCCTTTGTCATCTACTCCTCAGTCCTATTCACTTGTATTCCCCTCCACTTTAGAGGCCAGATACTTTACGAATACCACTTTTCTCACTTCCCAATCCTCTACTCTGCTCTTGCCAGCTTTGTGCACATTATCACATGCTCCTCATTTATGCTGCTGTATGATCTACCTCGGCACTATTAACTTCCTTGTCCTCGAATACCATGTCCTCATACATGTTTGGCTCAACATCCACATCTATACTGTGCACACCATAGCAGAAGTTGTCCGACGCCTAGATTATGTAACAGAGTGGAACGGCAAATGAGGCTGCTCCATCCACCTTGTGGGAAGGTTCCTGCTGGCGTGGACGATGAGTGGCATCTAGCCAATAGACAAGGCCAACGAGGAGGGTGAAGGGTTCGACGAGTGCCTTTTGTAACGGGATGGCATAACCTGGCAATGAATGGAAGGAGGACTTCCACTGTGTACCTCAGGCAGTTTGGATATGGGGAACCAGGCAAGATACAAGTGAATAGAACTAAGGAATATACAGGGAGGGTCTGCGGTATATATAGGTAAGGGTACGGTTTAGGGGAGGCTCCCTGTATGCGTGAGGCCAGTCTATAGTGTTACGGTTGATCCAGGTAGGAGCAAACGTAGACCTGGGGACGAGAGATGTCGACTAAGTGGCTTACTTATCGACGGGACGAGTCACGAAGAAAGGCGACCGGGGACAGGGACGAGTCGTGTGGTTAACGACCGGAGACTTCCACAGGGGCTTCCTGAGGTGGACGAGGGAGAGTCGACCTAGGGATGTCCTAGTCAACGGGACGACCGCAAAGAAGAGCGGCGGAGACGAGTCGCAATGAAGAGCGACCGGAGGCGAAGGTAGAACGACGAGCGTCCACTCAAAAGTAGGACGGGTGACTTAGAGAGCGATTGACGAGGAAGGAAAACAAAGGTGCTATTCCAGGTAGGTCTAGCTTAGAGAATACAAGGTAACGACGGCAGGCTTTATATACCTAAAGGGAACTGTGCACGGACCAAGCTATGTAATAGCGGAAGGTCAGAGGGAGCTCGATAAGGTAAAGGGTGTGAGGAAGATAACGGGAGTTATCGGAGCAAAGGAAGTGAGGCTGTCCGTCGGAGAGAAGCGGAGCAAAAGATAAGAATTCGTAATCAAGATGACCATCGTGAGAAGAGCGGAAGAAAGCGGTGGTCGTCGTGCGAAAGAGAGGCATTAGCAAGAAGTGTAAGACGAATGCTAATGCGAAAGGCAAGAAAAAGATGAATCGTAACAGTTGCACAGGAGACGGCAAAGGCAGAGATAGGATTTGACTAAAGAGCTGTTCACAGTCTCTATAGTAGAAAGGTAAAGATAAAAGGATAGAGTGGTAGTCAAGTGAACAGGCCCCAAGGAGGAGGGTATTCAAGTGAATAGGACTGGGGAATAGACGACGACGAGGGAGGGTTTATATAGGTAAGTACGGGGAGTTTAGGGTAGGTCGTCTGAGTCCTAATCTATTGAGGGCCGGTGTGAGAAGGAAGGAAATGAGGATACCATGAGGACAGCGAGAAGTCTGTGTGGGAAAAAAGAAGCGTCCTCATGGGAAAGGGAATGGAAATGAAAGACATGAGGTATGACGTCATGATGACATCATAGGCTAGACCTCAGGTCATGGGAGGGCTCTCACAGTCATGTGCACTGGTCACGTGACTTCGAAAAGAGAAAGAAAACGTTAAGTTCAAAAATAAAGGAAAAGTAAAAAACGTAGCGTATAGGTTGGTCCTGAACTATAACAGATAATGGAGTCTCAAAAGGTAAGTTCATCTATTGTACTCAAGAATCTTGTTAACTGGACTTAGATTACAATTAGAACTCAACCTATCATGCCACAGACATGCAATCATTCTGGAACATTCCTTTTTCTTACTTCAGCAGAATATTCAAGACCCAATCATAGCAGCAGCTAAACAATACAAATCCTCTGGGATATCTACTAGGGTTGGTAAAGCACTCACTACACTCTATGCTCAATACAACCTACATTGTGAGGAGAGAGAAAATATGTGTCAGCTCATCCTGGATGTGATTTCTCAGCATCTTATATATAAGCCATTGAATTACTTACTCACAAATATTACTGAAACTTTTATAGCAAAGAATGTTAGCAAGTAAAGGTTACATAGGTTGCATTTGATGGCCTAGAGTATTTTGTAGATGCAAAATCAAGAATGTGAAGACTATATGACTGTACATTATAGCAGAAATCAAGTGACTAAGAAAATAATCTGATCATACACACTATTACATATAGATCATAGTATACCATATCCTTAGTGACTTGAAAATCCAACAGAGGCATTTACAATTGTGTCTTTACAAGCTGTGTACACTACTACACTAGTAGTACTAGTATATTCAGTTACCTGGGAGTTCAAGCTGTTAGCATTCACTTCAGGTCACTTGTTATGCATGGCCCAGGAAGAGACAAGTAAAGACCTGGGCATGTGAGACAATGGTCTCCAAGGACAAAATTATCTTGATTATCTATAACATATTACCTATTATTGCTCCTAGTCCTTTGTCTTCAGTAGCCATCTTGCTACCTGTCACTTTGTTCTTAGTTCTCCAAGTCTACATTTGTCTTTATCCAGGCCAAGTGTAACAAAAGATCTAGCTTCTCTCTCAAGGCTACCATCACTGTAGTCCTTTATTATTTCACACAGATCTACCATTGACCCCTGCTGGTCCCACACCAGGGAACCTCTTTGTACTCTCAAGTCCTCCCAAGAGCAATCCTACTCCAAAGAGGAAACTTCAGACTCAGATGTCTGCACCAACTCTCTGCCAGGTTAACTCTCCCTTGAATACTCACTTCTACATTACCCACTCTGATTACTACCAGACTTGTCTTTCCTCAAGTAACACAGACCATCACCATCCCCACCATTTTCACTTCTTCCCCTCATCATTCCACCAATGTCTACCACTTCAAAATCCACTGAACTATGCATCTGTACCCCAGAAACTATGACAGAGACTACAAAACTCCCATCCAATGGCCCAATAGTATTCAACTACATACATACATACATGTCAACAAAGCTGTCTACAATGACAATGATAAGAAAATCATCTTCACCCTTTTGTATATGACCAAAGGGTCTACTCTCATTTGGGCAACCACTACTTGCCAGAAGTCAATTACTGGTATAACCATTACCCTAGGAACCTTTGAGGATTTTGTCAAAATCTTCAAAATAGCTTTTAAACACAGAGATGTTGTTATGGTTCCTTGGTGACAATGATGACAGGGTCAATGAGGAGCATCTAGCTCAATAGAATAAGCAGCAAGAAGGGTGATAGATAGTGGATGCCTTTGACAGATGGCATAACTGACAAGAGAGAGGAAGGTAGCTCTCCCACTGTGGTTCTCAGGCAGTTCAGATATAGAGAACTGGGTAAGAAACAAGTGAATAGAACTAAGGAAAAGTACAGGAGGGGACATGGGTACTTATAGGAGATACAGTAGTTTAGGGTAGGTCTCCTGTATGTGAGGGCTGGTGTGGGAACAACTAAATAAAGAGTCCATGAGGTATGAGGTATGTCAATGTTATAGTCTAGACTAATGATGTCATAGAGCTCCAGACCTATGGTGATGTCATATCATGTGACAAGCTATGTATAGTAATGCAATAAGATTATCAGGTCATGTGATGTGATAAAATAAAGTCTAATCTGATAAGATAAGCATAACTGTTCAGTGTTATCATAGCAAGTCTGATAACAGATATTGCCAACCTTGTACTTGAATAATTGGCTACCACTTGCATAACCCTCACTGATAACAAAACATGAACATAAAGGTCTAGAAACCCTTGCTTAAAGGATACATCAGCACCTTCCAAGGAAACACAACTCTTGCAGGGCTTGTAGGAGCCAATACCCAAGACAAAGTTCTTATCAATTATTTTTCTCATGTAATACCTATTACACCTATTGCTTCTCATGGACCCTATTTCAAAGAAAATCACTAAATGGTACAACAAAGCTCAAACCCTATTCTCTAACTGGGAACATGCAAAAGGAATTGCTAGGCAAAGCAAAAATCCCATTGTCATCATTGCTCCATGAACCTCTTTTACTGCCTATGCCCTAGAAGTAATGATATGACCATCAGTGATGTGCTGGAGTTGAGTTAATGAATGAAATTGGCTTACTCAGGTCTTACAAAGAGCAAGAGTCAATGGCCATTTAGGAAGTGTATGAGATCTACTGTGGAGGCTACAGATTGTACCCCACCTTTTCCCCATCTTCCAGAAGTCAACATGTCATCCTCTGGTGGACAAACAATGCAACAAACTGAGAGTAAATATCTAGATAATTTTTTGGATCTCAAAGGCTCTAGAACTGAAAAATCTACAGTTATCAATGTGGTCCTTTCCATTATTGCAGCAGTAGTTACTTCCTTTTGTTTGTCTAAATGTATATGCCAAAGTCATCTCTGGCTAGATAATGCATGGGTGATATTGCCATGATATTTAACATCGGTTTAATAATAGCAAATTGGTTATATCTGGGTTGTTATGGTGATGCAATCTTTTTTCCTGATAGATCAGAATGTTGCTGATCATGCAGTAGCCCATTTTTCATAGCTACAATCTGTTATAGTTCAAGGACCTCATGCTATGTTTTCTATTTTTCACTTCTCTTTACACTTATTGCTTTCTTTCTGTTTTCAAAGTCACATGACTGTGAGAATGTCACATGACCTGAGGCCTAGCCCAATGATGTCATTATGATGACATGCCTCATGTTATCTTCATTTCCATCTTTCTCCCACAAGTGTGCTTTCTTCTTCCTACACAACTTCTTGCCACACTTGTGTTTTCCTCACTTTTATTCTTCTATCCTGGCTCTAAACAACTTAGGACTCAGACAACCTACCCTGAACCATCCATACTTACATATATAGACCCTCTAAAACAGAGTGAATGGGACAAGAACTAAACTTAGGAGAAGTCATCCTAATCTAGGATGACTGCGACTTCAGTGATGGTGTGTACTTGGTGGCAGCAGGTATCTAGCCAGATGTGGACTAGAACATGGTAGTCAGCAATGATGAAGTTTACGGTGCCAAGGTAGAGCATAAAACATTTATTGAGGACAAGTGTCTGGTAATGAGGATGAAGATGGCAAGGCAGAGTAAGATTGAAAAGTGAACAAGAGTGGTACTCAAAGTGAATGCAGCCCCAAAGAGGAGAGGAATTCAAGTGAATAGGACTAGGGAAACTAGACGATGAGAGGGGAGAGTTTAAATAGTGACTAGTGATAGGTTTAGGGTAGGTTGTCTGAGCCCTAAATAATTTAGGGCCAGTATAGATAAGAGAACATGAGGGAAACACAAGGTGAGCACAAGTACAGCAAGAAGTCTGTGTGGGAATGAAGAAGTGTACTCATGTGAACAAATAACAGAGATGAAAGACATGAGGTGTGATGTCATAATGACATCATAGGCTAGGCCTCAGGTCACGTGAGATGTCCCATGGTCACGTGCACTGGTCACATGACTTTTGAAAGTAAAAAGAAATCATTAAGTGTGAAAATGAAATAAAAGTGAAAAATGTGGCATATAGGTCCTGAACTATAACACCCTCTCCCTTCATCATCTATTCCCCAGTCCTATTCACTTGATTCCCTCTTCACTTGGGGCCAGGATCTTTTTGAGTACTACTCTCCTCTTTTCTGCACTTGCTATCCTAGTTCCCATTACTGGGCTCTTATATGTTCTACCTTTGCACTTTGTCAATCAAAGCATTTGGTCTTCATATCCTTGTCCACATTTGGATAGACCCCCATTTGCAAACTATCATTGCTATTGCTGTTATAGTTTGCAGACCTCATACTACATTTTCACTCTTTCTTCATTTCTTATACTTCACATTTTCTTGTTATTTTTGAAGTCACATGACCATGAGACATCTCACATGACCTGAGGCCTAGCCCATGATATCACTATGACATCATGCTCCATGTCACTTTCATTTCCATTTCTCTCTCATGAGTACACTTCTTCTTTTCCACATGGACTTCTGGCTATACTCATGTCTTCCTCATTGTTTTCTTATCTAACCTGGCCCTAAACTATTTAGGACTCAGATGACCTACCCTAAACTCATCACTAGTCACTATATAAACCCTTCCCTCTTGTCATCCATTTCCTTAGTTCTATTCATTTGATCTCCTCTTCTACTTAGGGGTTAGGATTACCTTGAGCACCACTCTTCCACTTTTCATTCCTACTCTGCACTTGCTGTTGTCATCCCTGTTATTGGACACTTTATATGTTCTACATTTGTTCAGTCACAATCAAATTCACATTGCTTCTCATTGTTGTCCATATCTAGGTGGATTCTCATTCACAATCCATTGTTGCTATGGCTGAGCTTGCTATTCTCCTAAATTAGGGTAATGTCTCATTGTTTGAGGTTTAGTCCCATTTCAATTGCAGAAGTAGCTGTTCCCCTAAATTAGGTCAATGTCTTTGTTGTTGTTGTTGGTCCTGTTTTACTTGAATAGGACTAACAAGAAGCTGAATCCATTTTCTCCTTCTCCTGTTGTTTATGTGCTTCCATTTCATTCAATGTACATAATGAGCTCTATCAAGAGGCAGCCATCCTCCAATTTTCTGCTCTTAACTGCCAACCAACCCTGCCTGCCCAACTTCTACCTCACCTCAACCCCAATCACCCAGATTTTGATCCAAACAACAACTGGACACCATCATCCCAGCTGGCACTAGTTTGTACTCCATCTCCCACACTCATTCTTGTGTGCACCCCCATCCCAGCACCTGCTTCTTGCAAGCCTTCTCCTACTCTTATCTGCTGTCCCCCCTGCTTCTTCTTCCACTTCTTCTTTGCTCCCTGCCTATCTCATTGCTGATCCCAGCACATGGGACAGAAACCATTCCACATTCTGCCCCTGGTGGGTAAAAATTGTACCTTGGGTTCAGTGACAAGATGGCCTGGACAAATGTCAGAAAATTGCTGCTATTCTCCTTCAGATAATAGGCAAGACTGAGTCCTTCTCATGTATCATGCTTGAGAAATACAAAAAGAAGTCAAATAATTTCAATAGCTAGCTGATGTGGGATAAATTGAAAAAAGAGGTAGAAGACCACTTCAAGATAGGCATACTAACAGAAGAAAGCTATCACCAACCACTTGCCCTGTGACAGGGCTTAACACTAATCAAAGTTTTTATGCAGCAATTTGAGCTGCTAAGGCAAGACACTGGTCTTGCCATTACCAATGCCAATGTTCTCAGGTTGTATTGAGAACATATCAATTATAACATTTACTTTCAACTTTCAATCCACAACCCTGCTATCAAGGACAAGTTAGTGAAATGGGATGAAACTTAAAACTGGAGTATGCCACCTAATCTAGGCAGTGGGCAACTTCTGCAATGGTGTGTACTTGATGGGTCCTAATGTTAAGCCAGACATGGACAAGGACATGGTAATCAAGAATGAGAAAGTTGACAGTGCCCAAGTATATCATAGACTTGGCATGAGGAACAATGAGTGTGTACTAACGTAGCATGAGAGATGGCAAGGGCAGAGTAAATTGGATAACTAGGAAGAGTGATAAACAAGAGAACCGGCCCCTAAGGTAGGAGAGGATTCAAGTGAATAGGACTAAGGAAAGAGTAAACGACAGAGAGGGATGGGTTTATATAGTGACTAGCAATTGGTTTAGGGTAGGTCATCTGAGTCCTAAATAGTTAAGGGCCAGTGTGAGAAAGGAAACACAAGGTAAGTGCAAGTAAACCATGAGGATGATGAGAAGTCTGTGTGGGAAGAAAGAAGCATCCTCATGGGAAAGAAATGGAAATGAAAGACATGAGGCATGATGTCATAAAGATATCATGGAGCTAGGCCTCAGGTCATGTGAGATGTCTTATGGTCACATGCACTGGTCACGTGACTTCAAAAATAAAAAGAAAATGTTAAGTATAAAAAGAAGAGAAAGAAAGTGAAAATGTAGCATATAGGTCCTGAACTATAACAGTTAGTGGTGTGGCAAGAGGAGGTGATAGTACTCAGGAAGTGCGTTGAAAAAATGAGGATGGAAAGGAGTAAGCAACCTTTCCAACACAGTGCTGAGCCTTGCTTCATAGAAGTTGGGCTCCAACCAGGCTATGGTGCTCCAATGGACACACAGGCAGTGCAACCACAGCAGAAAACACACACCTGCTACAACCACAACAAGGCTGGTCACCTTTCGCACATATGCAAGGAACCTCACAAGCCTTGAGGCTGTTATAGTCATTCTAGTTACTCTCATGCTTTCTTCTCATTGTTTCTATTGTTCTCCTCATTTTCTCTTTATTTCCCATGAATGACTTCTTCTCCACAGCCATCTCTCTCATGATGTATTTCCTACATTCCATTACATCCCATAGTCTTCTGTCTTCTCATACCAGAACTATATATACCTCGTTGATTACCATGTAATCTCTACTCTTGATCTGTGCAATACATTGCACCTTTTTTGTGTCCTTAGTTCCCTGAGCCCCTTGAACCACTGTCTCATCGCTCCTCATAACCTTGACATCTCTCTTGAACCATTCAGGACATTGTCATACCTCTTTGTGAGTATTCTCCCTGAAGAGTTACCTTTGATCGAGCATTACACTTGAAAGCAGCACTTTTGTGTAACAAAAAATCAAGAGTCACCTTCATCCCTCCTATCCAGGAGTAGGATGATCACCACACCCTAGCCATTTCATCACAAAGGGCCCTGCAATAAGCTTTTGGTATTCCCCCCAATTCTGACAAAGAAAACCTGTCATCCCCTTCACAACCCAACCCCAGGAGAATCACTGGATCTTCCCATACCCCAGCCCCACCAGGACCATCACAGAATATTGCCCCAGAACCCCAAGACTCCCAGCAATCACTGCAGCACCACCAGCACCCCCAGCACTACCAGTAACCCCAGTAATTTTAGTACCACCAGTAATTCCTACACCTCCTGCATCACCAGTAACCCTACCACCTAGCATACCAATGGCCTCTAAAACTGAGCTTAAGGTGGCTCTCCCCACTGATTTCTCTGGAGAACCCTCTAATGCTACCTACTAAATGAAGGCCATGAAGGTCTACTTTCAAATCAACAGTACCCTGTACTCCACTGATACTGACAAAATCATGACCACTCTGAACAAAATGAGCAAGGGATGCAGAGTTTCCTTCTCAGAAATGTGGTATGATAAGATGAGTGACACTAACATTGCACAAGCTGAGAAAACCTGTTATAGGATTCACAATACGATTACTATAACACTTGGATGCTTATCTTATCTTATCAGGTAGCATCTCATGTGACAACCCCCACAGCTAGGCTTAGGGTCTAGGACTGCACCTAGACTGGTCACGTGACATGACGTCATCATTGGGCCTGGAGCCATGACCTCATCAGTCTAGGCTATGACATCATCAGTGATGTCATACCTCATGGTAACTGCATGGACACCTCATGTTACCTTATCGTATGTATTCCCACACTGGCCCTATAGTACAGGAGCCTCCCCTAAATCTGTCTCCTTATATATATATACCATAGTAACCTCCTGTACTTTCCCTTAGTTCTATTCACTTATATCTTGCCCAGTTTCCTATGTCTGAACTGCCTGAGATACCAAGTGGGTGCTCTCCCACATTCCTTGCCGGGTTATGCCATCCCATTACAAAAGGCACTCGTCATTGAACCCTTCCCTCTCATCGTTGGCCATATCTATTGGCTAGATGCCACCTCATCATCATTGCCAGCAGGAACCTTCCCACAAGGTGGATGGAGCAGCCTCGTTTGCCATCCCACTCTGTTACAAAACCTGCAAGTCCACCTTTTTCCCATTTGATACCCAGGCCACTGCATGCCTGGAATTCTCCACCCTAGTCCAGAGATCCTTCAAACAATCCAATGAAACCACTGATGATGGATTCCAGAAGTATATCACTGACTTCCAGAACCTTGCTGCAAAAGCAGAAATCTCCAATAACATTGCCCTCATTGATCAATTTTCCCTTGGAATCAACCAGCAAATCACCACCATGATTCTCTCCATGTCCACTGTACCCACTACCATCTCTACATGGATCGAAAAGGCAAAGACATTCCATGCTCAGAAAGCATGCATTGCTTCCCTTTGCAAAGAAACTCGCCTGTCCTCTGCCACATTTCACCACCACTCCTCCACCACCTCAGATCCAAACACCATGGATGTAGATGCTATCCATCTCTCCAAACTCACCCCTCTAGAGAGAGTGAAATGCATCGAAGAAGGATGATGTTTTCACTATTGTAAAACCAGACATAACTCAACCCAATGTCCCTAATCTTTCAACCAATGTCCTTGCCCCCAAAGAAATCAATCTACCACCATCACTCCCATTGCCACCACTTCCTCTACCCCCTCTCAGAAAACTTCCTCCACCCTGGAGAAATATATAAATTCCCTTTGCACCTCAGGAAAAGATGAAGAAATGGTACTTCAAACCCTCAAACTCTGCTTCGAAGAGAATAAGGAGATTAAGGACATTGCTACCCTAGATACCCAGGATTTTTAACTAGGGAAGATACCATGACATCATTTTCCCCCACTATACTAGTAGGACTATCAAATCAAAAAGCCCTTTGCATCCCTGTTCACCTACAAGTACACTCACAAACCATTAAAACCACTGCCCTCATTGATTCCAGAGCTTCTGGAAACTTCATTGACCTAGTCTTGTACCATCCCTTTGTCTAGGGATCTACTCTCTCAAATGACCCCTCATCGCCTACAATGTAGATGGCTCCACAAACCACCAAGGAACCATCAAATGGGAAATCTTCACACAGATGACTTCCTCCTCATTTTCTGACAACATTGACCTAATGGTAACTGCACTAGAGAACAGACAAATCATCCTTGGACTACCCTAGCTCCAGAAACATAACCCCACCATCAACTGGAACAACAAGATGATCATCCTCTCCTCTGGAATCTCCATCAACAAACTTACCCTCTCCACCCAACTTGCCC
>JBBPLC010000341.1:0-28086 GCA_038089535.1 Hemileccinum rubropunctum | reverse complement strand
CAAGGCGAGAATATGTACCGTTCCAACCTAGGAGAGAGTTGGACCGCACCAAGACCATCCAGTGGCACTTTAGATGAGTTAAGTGGCAGCCCGCAGAAAAAGAAGTTTTCTCAGTTGGTTAGTCAAAGAATGCTATGAAGAATGAGTCCACTGAGCTTGCAATAGGATCCAAACTCTCCGCTTTCCTTGCACCATGCACGACAGAGGCAAGCGACAGTGGTTCAGGCCACTGCGCTATCGGGATCTAGAATTGTACATTGTTTTCCTTCGACATCAATCTTCCTTTGATGCCGAGGTTCAGTCTTCTTTTAAGGACGATCATTCTTCAGCAAAGCCCAGGCATTTCTCCCCGCAAAGGTTCGATAATAGGCTTGGGAAGAATGCACCGCAGTCAAATGGCATCTTCCATCATTCTGTTTCTCCTCAGACACGACCGACCCCCATGGTTCAGGGCCGTACACCGTACGGTGGCTATCCTCAAGCAGATTATTCTTCCTATTATACCAACGGCGTGCCACGCGACCCTTATATGGGTTATGGATATGGATACAGTACACCCGCCGACCCCTCACTATATCCCAGGTATGAACAGTAACTCACCTGTGAATGTATACCCAGATGTATCTCCACAGACACTACACCCTAATGTTTCTGCTGGACAGCAATCTGGCATATATTACGATTACTCTGCCTCTGCTCGGTCCCCTTCACAGTACTACTACCCTACCCATCAACCGATGATATATCCTACTATTCCCCGGTTTCCCCAATGCCAACGCCGCAACTCAGCACTGCAGTACCAACTGGTATGCAGGATTCAGACACAAAGCAGGTATGAATTTGTTTTGATTCGGCTGAGGGTTCCCTCTCATATACAAGATCAGTATGGTCTTCGGCAACAGGTGAGACTGGCAACCATAGAAGGATGACTTGGGACTTACTTTTTCAATCTGCCAGGCTTATGCGGTAGCTGTGGAGTACACACAACTACCCTTCATGCTTCCCGGTGGTGTGCTTTACGGGCACGCTGGCCTGAATCCGCACGGGATGCCATTCTACCACCAAAGTGTACGTCCTGGACATCGTCACGATAACAATGCTGCATTGGCTTTGCGCAGTCCACTGTTGGATGAATTCAGGGCTAACAAGTCGCGAAAGTGGGAATTGAGGGTGAGTTGTGTTGCAGATTCTTACTTGTTGTGTATTGCAGCGGTCTCAAACTAGGGAACAGTTCGGCTCGCACTCTTGGACTGAACGCCACAATATCCATGGCTGTGGGTGGAGTACCTAGCCATACTCGGCAACAACGTCGACAGGCAGGAGAAGTCACAACAGATCAGCCAGTCCAGAATCGACGACAACAGTACTCTGCCCCGAACCTTGTTTGATATGACGAAGTTACAAATGATGTTACGGTACGCATGGTCCAGAAACATTGACAGCCGAGAAGTTTGCGCCCATTGACATGCATTATTAGGTGTCATTGACAACGTGTCAGTAGTCATCGGCATTGAACGCATTCCGAGTTAGCCACCTTGCATCGTGTTTAATTGTCAACAGGTACTCTAATTTGGATCTGAATCATATCAACTGTTCTCATTGTCGTTCTCTTAGACTCACTGCACGACTCCTCTCTAGGTAGGTTATCGGCTCCCTGGACCTGGACCTCAATGTGGTTTGTTTACGTTTACCTTGTGCCATGCACTAATATGACTCGTTTGCAGAACCTCGCCATCGCCTATCTGAACCATAATATACGGCGCATGTTATAGCCCATTCTATGATGATTCACAGGTGCGCCATTACATCTGAATAGCCACCTTAGATTCTATCCTAGGCTGTTTCTAGTCAACCCAGATACACGAAACGTAAAGTTCGCTTCCCGCTCATCGTTAAAAACTCAGTGTCCACGCATCACAATGACTCAGTCACCTCCCTCCAGGATTTGTCGGTCAACCTTCCACCATGACTGAAGACTTCACGCGTGCGATAAATGACATTATGTCATCATCTGACTCCGATGAAGACCTCTATGGTGGTGTCCAGCCAGACTCTGACGACGCCAGAGATACTGCTGATGACCAGCAAGCCCGGCGTGCATTGCTCATCCCTGCCCCAGATGCTAATGCTCAAGAGCTGAGGAAGGTACGTATGACCATTATCTTATTAACTATCCATCTTTCATCGTCGCAACCAATTACTCTCTTATAGGCACTCGGTATGGCTCAACTCGCGTTTGCCGACACTCGTGCCAAACTCCTCGACCTGACAAAGCGCTATAACACATTGGCTAATGAGATGGAAGCGCAACGTTCAAGGAACGGTGGCTGCAAGTCTAAGTCAAACGCGTCAACTCCACTAGATCAAAGTATTGTTGATGCGGCAAAGAAGTATTGTTTATTTTATCATCTCTGGGTTCCAGCTCTACTTTTCCCCGTCAAATCACAGCCTGGACCAGACGTCGACCCACGTGGCCCTTCTCGTTGGCAGACACAAGAAGGCCAGACCGTTGCTGAGCTGGCAGAGCTCTACCAAATGCTGCCTGCCGAGCTCCATAAGGCACTGAGAGCTTATCCCGACTTCTCCCGAATTGTAAGTCTTGTTGTCTCATTACTTTCAACCACAAACTAAGTGCTCCGGATTTTCCAAGTTCTCAAAGGCAATGACTGAGGAGCGTGCAAACATCGTCAAGAACATCAAGGACGTTTCGGCCGATCTTTTCTCTGATCTAGGCATCAAGTTGACATTGTTCTCGGGTGACAAGTCTCTCAAAGCCCTCGACCCAATGCTATCAGCGCTGCTCAAGAAGCCAGGCAACTCCCAGTACACACAATTCTCACCTATCCTCTTCACGAACCCAGCTCAAATCCAGGCAAACGACCTACTCAAAAGTTCTGTTCTTGTGAAGGTACGTTCCCAAACCGGTCCGGGCCATATGTATTTACAACACTTTTTTTTATAGATCGCTCGCATCTTAATGTTTGGCAAGGGTACTATGCTCGTGAATAAGAAATGAGGTGGTCCAAAAGGACGGGGGGAGCGCATGGGAGCGCAGACCGTCACCGAAGGTTTGATTGCTTGTATGGCTACAATTGTAAGTCCCGCTCTCCACTACATGCATTGCCTTTTTTGTGTTCTAATCGCTCTGTCTGCATGTTACCAGGCTAGATACTTGATCTCGCATGACCGCGAGTTCACAACGAAAGGAGAAGCAACTGGAATCCAATACCAGAAGGACTTCGAATTCTACCTCAAGCTACTTCTGCAACCCAAAAAACGGCGATGGGCTATTGAAGTCATCGACTTCTTCAACAGCAGCGTATTTGGCTCGAAGCCCCAACATGTTTCCCAGTCAACGGACGGCTCCACCAACATATCCTCTGTTGTCCGCACATGGGAAGATGATTTGCTTTCAGAGATCGAAAACGATATTGAGCCGCCCTCTTCGTCACACCCACCTCTCTCCACTTCCGATGCAGGACGTCTCTTGGTGTCAACCAACATTGACGTAGTAGCAAATGCCCACGAGCCACCTACTTCACAATTTCTGTCGCCAGGATCTGCATTCTCGCTGGGTTCACTGGCCGCTGTGGTTGCTCGCCCAGAAATGCCTGGACCTACCCTTCATCATGCGGCGGGATCCGATTTCACTGTCCCATCCATCTCCCACCCGGGTCACCCCATCATCACGCCTCAGGTTGTCCCTGTCAATATCCACGCCACGTCCAGGACCTCTTTCCATGGCCCGGTGACCAGCTCTGTGGCGATGTCAAACACCGTGAACACCAACCTACAAGTCGAGGTTGCCCGGCTCACCATCAATCCGGATGGACCATCCGTCTCAAAGTCAAGTCGTCATGCATCAAAGCCTATTACCGCCGTAAATGGGAGCAAGTTGAAGATTAAAGCTCTCGCAGCATACCCGGCAGCAGACAGTCCAGGATTCAGAGCTGTTGCACCCACAGCACAGGTGGAAATATCCCAGGTCCAGCTGCCTGTCGTCGGGCGCACTACACGTAGCCGGAAGAAGGTGGTTTAGGTATCTCAATCATATTATCTAGTAGTCTTTTGTTTCCATGTTACTAGTATTCGTCATTACTGTTGTTATGATCTCTTGTAGGTCTGAATCCTTTGTAATGCCGTTACAATCATGATGTCGCAACCAAATTCTGAAGTTCATAGCCATTGACGTACACCACAGCGGCTACCTTCAAGCAGATTACTACTACTAGTCCAATGGTGTACCACGCAGCCTACAGTACATGCCCGCTGACTCGGATTGCAATGCCATTGCAATGTTACCACAGTGATGATTATGTAATCGGCACGTCATGATAAATCAACAGCAGGAGCGGAGTTTAAATCTCCCTACATTGACAATGTTGACGACGCTCTGAATCTGAGTGTCGCCCTTGGCAGCGACTGGGCTGTCTGAATCGACAGCTGCACCATCCCCCACATACACTATGAATTCCTGCCCCCCCGTCATCTGAACCTCCTTGACCTTGGCCTTTCTGTTCACAGGCCGCATTGTCAACGTCCATGGAAATTGTTCAGATAGTCGGTGAGTAAGTTCTGATTGACGTCGAGTGTTACCAGGCATTGATCCCCATTGACAGATCCCATCAGGACCATATCTGCCTAGTGCTTGCTTTTGCACCACCTCCGTCTCTTCCTTCTCAACGGTTCCTTCCCCGACCCGTATTTTTCCCACTCTTGACCACTGCCGACGCCCATCTCAGTAAGTCTTGTGTTACCAGGCATTGATCCCCATTGACAGATCCCCTCAGGACCATGTCTGCCTAGTACTCATCTTTGCCTCTGGCTCTTCCTTCCCTGAGTCTTCCTTCCCCGATCCGTATTTGTCCCACTCTTGACCACTGCTGGCGCCCATCTCAGTAAGTCTCGTGTTACCAGGCGTTGATCCCCATTGACAGATCCCCTCAGGACCATGTCTGCCCAGTACTCGTCTTTGCCTCCATCTCTTCCTTCCCCAAGTCTTCCTTCCCCAACCTGTATTTGTCGCACTCCGAGTCTTGACCACTGCCACCCATCCCGGTAAGTCTCATGTTAGCATAATACCTTGCCACCGATGTACCGCTGACTTCATTTGATTAGTCCTAGATCCAAATCACGTCTGGTGGGGTAGAATAATTACTGCAGCATGTGAGGCAATTAGCATTAGTACAACAAATTCCTATGGCATAGCATCAATTGGAATACGATTTTTATGCAAACAAATGGATGTGAATTCGCAATGGACAATTATAATTGAATGTGAAGATTCAGATGTGAATTATCTGATTATAATGTTGACCCCCCATGAAAATGCCCATCTGTACCATTGACCCCATTATAATAAATTTCAATCTGGCAAACCCATGTGTATGTGCCGTCACATTATTAGTCATCATCATGTCACCGCCTATATGATAATGACATTATAATGTTATGACTCAGCATTATCATATTTTCGTGGTCATTAACTACCTATTTAAATTCGCCACAATTAAAATGCCCATTGTAACTACTTATCACATCATTCAATGGTCCTGGCATTTTTCCGACACTGCCAGGAATGGGCTTACCAGGGAGATGCATCTGCCGCTAATGAACAATTTGGAGAAGGTTATCTTGTTGGACACGTTGAGGCATTTGATGTTACCGTCGTGGCTGTCGCTAGTACGCATTATTATTTTGCCTTCCGCCGCTAAGTAAGTTCTCCAAGTCACTGTCACCGTGACCAATCCCTTGCCCTTCGACTGTGGTATTAATCTCGACTTCTCCCTGCTTAATCTATCCTACTAGTCAGCATAACAATCTGTATGTGACCACTTCCAGTCCAGTCCAGAATCTATTTTCTAAAGCCTTTCATCAGGTTGAAAACACACTTTACAAGTTGCACGATGACATTCTCATGGCACACTCCACCCTCTTCAAGGATATGTTTACGATAGGCGATGCTGGGTCCTGCCTCTCAGTTGAAGGGAAGAGCGACATAGATCCCATCTTTCTGGAGGGCGAACAACAGGCTGTCTTTGATTTATTCCTCGATCATATCAATGGCCGGTGGGTATTTACCATTTACTATCATGTATATTCTTCCTTGACAGAGCTTCGTAGTTCACGCAGCGTAGGCTTAGATGATGCTTACTCTCAAGAAAAGCTGCAAAACTTGCTACAATTCGCAGACAAGTATCGCTGTACAATGACACGACTCTTTGTTATCAACCACATTTGGGATGCGAGGAACCCGTTTCACCCTGCAGAACTTGTACAACTAGGCCGTCGGTTCAGCATCCCCAAGTTCTTTATATGTGGATTCAAGCCTCTGCTCGACATGCCAATCAAAAACATCACCAAGAAACATCGTCAGGAAATGGGTGATGATGTATTCATTGCGTTGGTGTATGGTAAAGCCGTGCTTGAGAAGCATACTCGCATGGTCGCCTGTGAGGAACCCCCGATCCACACCTGTGCGGATGATTGTCTAGACCCACTCGCGTGTCAAGAGGATTGGCACAGTGTCTGGTGGAATGGAATGGGCCGCTTTCTGCTTTACGGGAGAAACCCGCAATCATTTTGTGAAGCTGTTGAGCGTTTCCGGGAGTTGGAGTTTGGTCGCATGGGTATTGGCTACCAAAAACTGATGTTCCAGACCGTCGATGAAGGGGTTGCCTTTGAGCATGCCGACGTATTCATCGCTGATATCTGTAATGGGCTCGTAAATCGCTTCCACTTGGCTGACTCTGTACCATAATATCTCTAATACTACGCCTCTGAGTCCCCTAAGATTTTGTACGATACACGATGCATTATCCATGCACCCACACCCACGCCTTTCTAGCGTTGTTAAACGCGCTCATGTACATGCCGCGCTCGCACACAACTTTACGCTCCTCCAACCGCGCTCCACACACGACCTCTACGCTTCGTCCCTCCCCATCAGCACCAGCTACAACTCCAACTCCAACTCCACGCTCCCCGGACTTGTTGCTATCCACTTCCGGCGCGGTGATTATGCCCGTCACTGTCCAAACCTCGTCACATGGGGTGCCTCTACATGGGTATCAACCAACACCCATCCCTCCAGGACCGCTTGTCCAGCCCACCAACGAGACCGACACACCACCAAACGACGCCCTCAAAGAGTACAACCATGCAAATCATTGCCTGGCTGCGTGACATCAAAAGATGACATCCCAGTTTGCACTTATACTGCATGTTTCTCCTCACCAATGCATGGTCGTAGTCGCTTGGCGAGGTACACGGTACCATACTTGCAGATGGATGGTCCGACGTGGCAAGTTCTGGCGATGTCGTGTTGGGCCAGGAACAATACTATGTTGGGATAGCGGCGATCGCTGAATGAGCAGATGCGTTTGGGGTGCGTGGCATTACTAGACTGACTTGTCGTCTCGTTAGTTTTCGAGTCTGTCGTCCAGCCTGGTCATGCTCAAGTTAGCCAAGGGAATGGGCCCTTCGACCAATCACTTCTTGTAGATCGTGTTGCGCATCCCTTCTTTTTATACCCATGTGGCACTTCATCTTGCAGTAATCAGGTGGGTTCCACTCCTTTATTTTCTTTATTTTTTGGTGGTACATAATGTACGCTAGAAACATGTTAGTGGACGGATGGTAATCGAACTTGTATCACCTAGTGCACGAAAAAAAAGATGGCCATCGACCAGCCCAAAATCCAAAGTACCTGCCTTTTCTTATCCCTCTGGTGAGCCATGCGCCAAAGAGGTTTGCCAGGTGAACATGTGAGGGGCTCGCACCGGGTCTGGAGGATATGCATGCTGGGACATTAATGAGCATGGAAACAGTTATAGTCGACTATGAGGACTGTTTATTGGTGATGGCAGATCTAGCACAACGATGCGCGAGTCAGACGTCATGATATTCACCATTTGATATAAGTAAATACCTGTGACCCATTGCTCGACGACATTGATTGCTGTAGAAAATTTATGCACTATACTGGGGTGCGTGTTGTCAGCGTTCTTTTATTGCAGCTGATACCAGTGATCTGCACTGCTGGAAAAAAACATCAGACATACAAATGAGGTAAAAAAGTGCTCATGCTTTGAGCAATACATACTATGACCTGACTGGGACTCTATTGCCTCAACTTGTGTGAGCTTCTTGGTTTCATTTGCAGGACGACAAGGCAAGTCCATGAAGGGCAATAGTCTCCCTTCCCATGTAATATATTATATAGGCCCTCATCCACCTTAGGCAGCACATCCTCGGTACCAATAGGGACCTAACAGGGCAGTTAATTATGTCACAACTTATTGACCTGTAAGGTCCCGACCTCCTCAGTTCTAAAAATAGAATTCTGCTTCTGCCTCGTTTGCACCTTGTTTGTGCGAATCTTTCCCAGGTTCTTCTTTCCTTTGGCCTCTTCCCAACATCTCCAAGCCAGCCTTGCATGGCTGTTTCCACCAACCTCCTTGTGTTTTATTGTGCCTTGTTCGAGTGCTCATGTGATGCCATCAATGCACTTGCTGCAGCATTACATACTCATTATATTTGCTGTGGGTTTGATGTCATCAACAAATCAGTAAGTACTCATGATCAACATCATTTGCCATTAATGTTTCTCCTTTCAGGGCTAGCCTATCCTTGGCCCCTGTCAGTGTAGCTTGGGAAGCACCATACAATGGTATGACATGCTTCTTGTTGAAGTTGAGTGACAAATAGAGAGTGTGGTCCAATGTTCTTGTGACCAGGTGAAAGCATCTCTCGAAAGGTCATCCCTCAAGTCCAATATTGACTCCCCTGTCTCAGATTCCCCACCATGTAACATATTACCTGCTCCAATCCTTGTTCAGTGATGTCCCATGTGCTTCAGGGGGACCACATTTGGCATTCCTCTTGCTGATGGTGGTGATCTCCACCTCACTATGGACAGCAATTTCCATCACCACCACTGCTGAACTGCTGGTGATAGCCCTGGTTTTTATGATTCCTCATATTTCCTTTCAAAGGAACAGGTTGATTCCATGGGAGATTGCATTGTGAAGGCATGCAAGAAGCTGGCAAAACAGCATCACCAGATCATTCCAGATGAGGCTATCAATGAGTGTGAATCTTCATATGATGCTGCTGATGGCAAGAAGGAGAAGGCTGCCACTGAAGCTTTTGATGATACTGGCCTGATGGCTCTCATATGCCATCATGATATACCCCTCTTTTTCAAAAATATTGACACTGCAGGTGAGTGGCAGAAATTTCCTCTGGCTCTCATACACCATTTATTGTCACTTCTTCCTTCCCAAGCAACCATTGTCATCCTTTATGATGTTGGTTGTGTCTTGGCACAGACTTTGGCCAAGGTAAGTCTCAGTCATGTCTTTCCACATTGCACACTTATGAAATTTATAGTATGACATACTTCTATCAGATACTGTTCAATGACTCTGCTTTGCCACCACAGCAATGCATGCTTATGGACACAAATGGGGATATCAGCTCATGTTCAATCCTTGTCTCTCAGCTGGTCTAGGCTTGTCTGATGGTGAAGGTACTGAAAGACTGTGGTCTCATCTAATTAAATTGATTGGAGTGCTCTTTGTCAGTAAGGAAACCTTATTCTCCTTTCTAGAATTAACTTATTTCTCATTATGTTCAGCACAACCACCACATTTGGATGATAGATTGACAGGCATCTGCAGTTGGCCATGAGATAAGAGTGGATCTTGGTGATTGGATCAAATGCTGCCTTTGTCATGGGGTCCAGGAACAAGGCAAAGTAGCACATCAGCAAATTTCTGAATGTGGATACTCTCTCAAAGACCTCTGAGAATAGTGGGTCCTTCAGAGGGTTTCTTAGCTATTGGTTAGAGCCTATATATACAATCTGTGTTCTTGTGTACTTTCTGACATAGAAGTTACAAGATGCTCCCAAGTGCCTCAAGAAACAGCTTGACATAGTCATCTTATTGCAGTCTGACCTTGATGCTACCAACAAAGCCTTGCAAACTGCCCAAAGCATGACTGAGAAGGACAAACTATGTCAAGAAGCTCTTTCTGTACTTGATGGCTTGAAGTGCACTCACAATTGGTTAATGACCAAAGTGGATGCTCTCTATGCATTGCTCAATGTCCAAGACACATTTCCCAAGCTTAACCAAGTCAACTTTGAATTCATCAGGCTTCTTCTTCTCACTCGTGACCTAAAGATCAATATTTGCAAATATGCCATAGCATCCTTTTTTGAATAGGACCACCTTGATTGGGCTGTTGGTGGTGGACAGAAGCCACTTGGTATTTTATTGCCTTGTCTGGCTAACATGAAGCTAACATTTTTTAATATTCTAGGGACAAAGCTTCATCAGCAGACACAAAAAGCCATTACCAAATGTCAGTCCATCCTCCTGAGTGTGATCCAGAAATTCAATATATACTGTTTGCAGCTTGAGATGAAGTATGACCCCAAGTGGTCAATTCCCCTTTCAACTCCCCTTTTAACAAAACTTGCAGACTTATGTGACAATCAAATGCTTGTGGAAGATATATGGATCACCCCATCCTCTGGCATCATTCCACTGTGGATGGAAGACAAGGATGTTTGTGTTGGGATCTGTGGAATGCTGAAAGTGGATCAATACACCAAGGAACAGCAGTGCCTGTGAAACTGGATGAAAACTACAACTAGAGCACTACACCTAATCTAGGCGTAAGGTGACTTCGGTGACAGTATGAATGGTGTGAGTGTGAACATCTAACCAGATGTGGATGAGGACATGAAGCTCAGTGACAAGAAAGTTGACAGTGCTGAGATAGATCATAAAATGATGAACAACGATAGAGTGCGATGATGTGCACTAAGCCAGCAATTGCAGAGTAGAGAGGATAGATTGAAAAGAAATCATTGAGTGTGAAAATGAAGTAAAAGTGAAAAATGTAGCATATAGATCCTGAACTATAACACTACCCTCCATTCACCAGATTTGAGGTCTAGCTGAGAATTGGTGAATTCCATATAGGAGGGACTGAAAGAATAAAAGAGCAAATGGAATTCGATATTGGAGATACCCCAAATAGGTTGTGGGGCATTTGGGTGAGCAGTGTGAAACTCTAAGATTGTGTCTTGCGCATGTTTTAAGTTATTGGCGGGTTTCCAGGTGTGATCCACCTTGTCCTATCCTTTCCAGTGGATGAGGTATTGTAATTTCCCATGATGAAGCCGTGACTGGATGATATGGTCAATGTTGATTGAGCACCATGTAGTAGCTCTCAACGCTACTTATTACTTACTAGTTGTAGTATAGCTTACCTTATTAGGAAATAGTCACACGGTCTATGTAGTATATAAGTTGAAACTCAGTCATCTGAGTTCGAATAACATCTTGTGTTCTTACCACAACCATCTCCTTAAACAAACCCCCTTTAATCTTGGTGAGTGTCAGGTATTTCTCTACCTTATCACCTATATGCTTTCAACAGGTTATGAGCCCTGTCAGTGCACTGTAGTGTGCATCAAAAGACTACACCTACATGTTGCCTGACCTCATTGCTCACCATTGTTGCACATTCATTGTGCTAGAGAATGTCAAAAGACTGTTCCTATGCACTGGATAGTGCTGCGGTAATGAACCTATGCTGGAATAGCATGCTGATGCTGTTGTATTCCAGATAACATTCACAAAGGTCTCTCTCTATGAAGGACATTTCTATTCCCATTTTCAATGGAATGAACTAGTCAGCATGGTGGCCTGCTATGACCTCCTACCTCTAGTCCACCGGGTCCACTTGGGCCCTTGAGCTCTCGCGTCTGGTGGCATTAATTGCCACCAGTGACGCCGACAACAAAAATGCCTGGATCCAATGGTCCAAGGCAAATGACTAGATCTTGGGGTTAATCAAGATGAGGCTCTCTGAGCCCATCAGAGCCAAGCATATTGATCTTCTGGACGCTGCCAACCTTGTGAAGGTGCTCCATGATGAATATGCCAAGCCTGGCCTAGCCGGTGCTTATGGTATTTTCAAGGAATTACTTGAGCTCTTGATCCCCAGTTCATCACACCCTGCTCCTGCCCTTGATAAGGCAGCAAACCTCTTTGTGAGGTTGAAGGCCACCAACTATGAGGTCCCCGCTGGCATCCAGATGATGCTGCTTTTAAGCAAGCTCCCTCCTACCATGGATGTCGTCTTGCAGATGATGATCCAAGCCAAGGACACAGCTGGTAAGCTGAAAACTCCCACCATTGACAAGATCCACAAGGCTGTGGTCCTATCATGGGATCAGCACCTTCTCGGAGGGCATAAGGGGAAGTAACCGGCTCAGGCCAATAAAATATTGGCTGTGAAGTGGAAAGGTAATGACCCTCGCTTCTAGTAGCAGCAACAACCCAAGTAGCAACCACTGCAAGGGAATGCTAGCATGGAAGGATCAGGGAAGAAAACCTATTGAGGCAAAAAGAAGAGCAAGTCGCAGGCCGACCATGCTCATATTGCCTCCCCTGCCTTCATCACGTACACGACCAGTCCTGAGCCTACTCCCAATCTCTGTGCCCTCATGCACACTTCTCCACAACTGTACCAGGGAGCTGGTGGTCCCCCTGCCGACACTCACATCAAAGAGGCTTTTAGCCTTGCTCATCGTCTAGAGATCCAACTGTCCACTGAGACAATTAGGAAGCTGGACAAAGAAACAAGCAAGGGCAAAAGGGTGAGTGAACCAAACTGGATCCTCAGAAACCCTGACCTCTTATTCAGTGTCCCTGGTCCTTCATCAGTATCGGATGCTTCCAACTTACCTGATGATCAGCGCATCGTGGAGATCTCCAGCAACAAGGAAGAGGTAGCTGCTGCTCCCAAACAATGGAAGAGTCAATGCTCTTGCAAGCGTGAGATCATGGCATCACCCCAATCTTTTTGGGATAGCGATGACATGGTCGACATCTATGGTTTGGATGTTGATGGGGAGATTGTAGATGCAGCTGGACTTGAGGATCCCTCATGGTCTCGCATGATCAGGCAAGTGATTCAATCCATGCCTTATGTTTGAACTGACATAATTTCCTCTGATACATTACCTGCTCAAGTAGTAAATAACATGTCATCTGTCGTGGTAAATAGCACAGCGAATGCTTGTAGTTATGCTTGTATAGCTACATTTAACACAAATCAACTTTGCTCTTTGTGCTTTGCTCCAACCAGTTCAAAAAATAAGTGTTCGTGTGATCCTTTTGGGAAGTTCTGGATCCTTGACTCTGGTGCTTCAATGCACTTTACATCTGATCAAACTGACTTCATCGAATATGAGGCATTTAAGCATCATGAATGGATACCTGTTATGACCACCTCTAGAATGATCTATGTTGAAGGACAAGGTAGAGTACTTGTGCAATGGGAAGACCCCAAAAGGAACTCCCAAATCATGGACTTACACAATGTTGGCTTAATACCCAACTCAGGTGTTTGCCTAGTCTCCCTTGGTCAATTACTTGCTCGTGGAGCAAAGGTTCATGGTGATGATCACCAGATTACAGCGACTTATGGTGATGGCACTATTCTTGCCCCATTTACTCCTGGTCAAGTTGGTTGTGGTTTATACACAATTGAGGCATTACCACTGAAAGAAAAATATGCCCACATGACGAGAACTATCATATATGATATCCTTCACAAATGTCTAGGACATCCCTCAAAGGAAGTCATCAAACATGCCAAAAAGCACACTAAAAGTCTGCCAGATGTTGAGATTCCAAAGGAAGACTCTATCTGCGATGGTTGTGCTAAAGGCAAACTTCCCAATAGGAGTTTTCCTCCTACTGAGTGACATGCTACTTGCACGTTTGAATTGATTCACTCTGACATAAAGTCTTTCCCCATTGAATCATACCATCGATACAAATACACCATTACCTTCTTTGATGACTATACCTCCTCCATGGCGTGGGTTACTGCTTTGTGCATGAAAGATGCTGCATTGATAGCCACTAGGCACTTTTTAAAAATGGTGTCCATGCAATTTGGAATGAAAGTCCAAGGATGGATGTCTGATGCTGGAGGAGAATACAAATCCAGAGCTTTCGATGACATGCTCAAGGGGGAGGGGATACACATTTTCCAAAGTGCCCCTCATACTCCTCAACAAAACAGTTGAGCAGAATGATTCATGTGTACTATGATGGACAAATCTGAAGCTATGTGGCATGATGCCTGCATCCCAGACAGTTGGTGGGTATGAGTTTCTACACAAGCAGCAGCTGGACGTAGCCCATCTTTGTGTTTTTGGAAGTACTGCTTATGTACATATTCCAGAAGATGTGCAGGCAAATAAAATGGCCTCTAAGTCTGAACTCATGGTGTACCTGGGTGTAATGCCAGGAAATAACTCCAATTTCCTATTCATGCGTTCCCCCAACAACGTCCTATTCATCTCTGGACATGCTATTTTTGATGAATCACGATTCCTGCATTGTGCATCACACCGCATGCAAACTGCTGCATCTCCTGTGCCTACTGTCACTGGTAAGCATGAGCCTCTACAAGAGCTGCCACTGCCCCCTGCAGATGATGACTTTCGACCTAGTCAACCTGCTCCACGAGTTCCTACTCCTCCTCCTGTCCCTTCTTGCACACCTTTGCCTCACCCAGCATTGCCCCTTTCTAGTGCACCTAAGAAAGGATCAAGGGAAGCACCGCCAGCGATCCCTCCTGCCCCACTGTGCCCCAAATAACAGCGATGTGTGCCTGTCTGGCTCAACAATATCTATGGGGAAGATAAGCATCCTGTAGAGCAGGTGAAAGAGATTGAGTGCAAATCGCACTGGCAAGACACAGTTAGGGAACCTGGCCCATCTCAACAGAGATAGCCAGAGCCTGAGTCACCTCAAATGCCAGGCAACCTTCCTGACCACAATGTGCCATCCACTCCTACCACAGCTCCTGAATCTGACAGTGAAGCTGATGTTGAATGATTATATTATGAAGGGGGAGCTGGATTGGCTGCATTTTTAATGTCTAAGGCAATCCCACATGTGCTAGTTTCTGCAGAAACTAAGCCTTTACGTGAATGGACTTATAAGGACATTCAGACACTGCCAGCTGCAGCACAAGAGGAATAGAAAGCTGCTTGTTGATGTGAGCTAGACATACTCTGTGAACAAAAAGTCTTTGAACTGGTTGACCCCCCAAAGGGGTGTAAGGTTATTGCAAACTGATGGGTCTTTGATCAGAAACCAGATGGTCATAAATGTGCACACTTGGTTGCAAAAGGTTTCTCTCAAACAGAGAAAATCAATTTTGACCAAATCTTTTCCCCAGTTGTAAGGTTTGAGACTGTGCAGCTCATGCTTGCACTTGCTGCCTTAGAAAACTGGCATATAGAAGCACTCAATGTGAGAAGTGCTTACTTGTATGGAAAGCTACATGAGAAAATCTACATGAAACAACCTGAAGGTTTTATAGTCACAGGGCAAGAGCATAAAGTGCTCTGTTTATGATGTGCCCTGTATGGTCTGAAACAAGCTAGACTAGCCTGGTGGGAAACTCTTAATGAGTCCATGAAAGACCTTGGCTTTGAACGTTTGAAGTCTGATGCTAGTATTTTCCTATACCAGAAGAAAGGCACCCAAGTAGTGGTTGCCATTGTCTATGTTGACGATGCCCTGTTCTGTGGTCCTGATAAAGCCATAGTTGCAGAGGTAAAAGCTGCATTTATGCATAAGTGGGAATGCAGAGACCTAGGCCCTGCAAAGGAGTTCCTGCATATGAGAATTCGTTGGACTAGCAGCAAGATCATGATTGATCAGTGCACTTACTTAGAAAAAGTCCTTGAGCAATTCGGAATGCAGAACACTAGAGTCACTCCCACTCCCCTTCCACAGGGGTATTATTTTCTCATATACAATGGCCCAGTTGATCCAGAACTGTGATCTTGCTTCCAACAAGTGATCAAATCCTTATTATACATTACATTAGGAACCAGACCAGACATAGCTTATGCTGTGACTGCCCTATCTCAGCATGCTGTCAAACCATCATCAGAGCACCTTGACAAGGCACTTTACTTATGCCAGTATCTACTTGGTACTCGCTACTACTCCCTTGTCTTTGATGGAGCCTCCCAGGCTGGCATGATTGCATACTGCATCTCCAGCTAGCAGTCACGCCAACAACAGCACATTGCCTATTCTTCTACAGAAGCTGAATACGTTGCACTTTCTGATTGTAGCAAACAGGTGGTATAGTTGTGTTCTTTAATGGAAGAACTAGGATATAAGTTACACCCAATACCAATTTGTGGTGATAACCAAGGTTCCATATTCATGGGATCAAACCCCGTTACTGAAAAACATAATAAACACATAGATATAAAATGGCATGGTGTTAGGAAGTTCATCCGTGAAGGTTTAGTGGAGTTATTCTTTCTTGAAGGGGCACACAACCCTGCAGACATGTTCACTAAAAACCTTGGACATGTTAAACTTGATCAGTTCAGATCGCAACTCGAGCTAGTCTTCTATGACCAACCCATAGCATCTTGAATGAGTGCTCTCTTTGCTTATGCACCTTAGATTGGCAGCTAAGTGAGGGGAAGTGTTGATTGAGCACCATGTAGTAGCTCTCAATGCTACTTATTACTTACTAGTTGTAGTGTAGCTTACCTTATTAGGAAATAGTCACACGGTCTATGTAGTATATAAGTTGGAACTCAGTCGTCTGAGTTCAAATAGCATCTTGTGTTCTTACCACAACCATCTCTTTAAACAAACTCCTCTAACCTTGGTGAGTGTCAGGTATTCCTCTATCTTACCACCTGTATGCTTTCAACAGTTGACTTCATATTTTTCATGACAATCTTTGGTCACAGTGATTGGATCTGGTCTAAATACAAATTGACCATCCAGTAGTGCTTTATAAGGTTTAATGTGGGAAATGTTGATAGTGGGACGAATAGATATGGAGGAGGGAAGGACAAGGGTGATGGCATTAGGAAGGATGGTGGAGATATGATAAGGGCCAATGAATTTTTGTGTAAGCTTATGTGCAGGATAGGGAAGGGAGAGATGCTCAGTAGAGAGCCAAATGAGGTTATCAATAGAATAGTTAGGGGTGGAAGAGCGCTTGGATGTTTGTGTGTACAACATCTGATCGTGGGTTTGTTGAAGTGCAGAAGCAACCTCTTCATGTGATCGACCAACAGATTTACTGAATGACCCCCTAGGAGTTGTAGTGGAGATTTTGGGCTCTGTTCCCATGTGCAGAGAGTAGTTTTGTGTGACAGAAAAAGGGGTGGTACCTATGGCAGTGGTGAGGGTATTATTGTGTGCAAATTGTGCCATTTTCAGCCATGAGGCTCGGTTCTCCTGCTTCTTAGTGACATAAGCATGGAGATATGCAATAACTGTTATAGGATTCGTGATATGATTACTATAACACTTGGATGCTTATCTTATCTTATCGGATAGCATCTCACGTGACAACCCCCACAGCTAGGCTTAGGGTCTAGGACTGCACCTAGACTGGTCATGTGACATGACATCATTGTTGGGCCTAGAGCTATGACCTCATCAGTCTAGGCTATGACATCATCAGTGATGTCATGCCTCACGACTACCTCATGGACACCTCATGTTATCTGCATGTATGTATTCCCACACCGGCCCTTATGTACAGGTGACCTACCCTAAACCTGCTACCTTACATATATATACTGCAGACCCTCCTGTACTTCTCTTTAGTTCTATTCACTTGTCTCTTGCCCGGTTCCCTATGTCCGAACTGCCTGAGAGCCATAGTGGGTGTTCTCCCACACTCCTTGCCGGGTTATGCCATCCCATTATGAAAGGCACTCATTGTTGGACCCTTCCTCCTCCTCGTTGGCCATATCTATTGGCTAAATGCCACTCGTTGTCATCGCCAGCAGGAACCTTCCCGCAAGGCAGATGGAGCAGCCTTGTTTGCCATTTCACTCTGTTACAATAACTTCTCTGTTGACCTGTTCCATCTGGCTATCCATCTGGGGATGATATGCCATTGAGAGTTTTTGCTGGATTCCAAGGACTTTGCAAAGTTCCTTGGTGAACTCTGAGATGAATTGAGGTCCTCTATTGGAAAGAATAGTGTTAGGGAGTCTGTGGAGATACCATACATGATCTCTAAATAAAATGGCTAAGTCTGAGGAAGAAGTTGTTTTTAAGCATGGGAAAAGAACAATTTCCTTAGAAAAACAGTCAATGACTACCTCTATGGAATCAAAACTGTTGGAAGGGGGTAGTCCTGTAACAAAATCAAAAGAAATATCTTCCCATGGGTGGGAAGAGACGGGAAGCAGCATAAGCTTTTCTGCTGGTGGCTTTGATGAACTCTTCATGAGGGAGCACACCTGGCAGTGATCTATGTATAAAGCGATGTCCTTAGCTGTGCCAAGCTGTAACAGAGTAGAATGGCAAATGAGGCTATTCCATCCGCCTTGTGGAAAAATTCCTGCTGACAATGAAGGGTTGTTGATGAGTGGCATCTAGCTGTAATAGATAGCAGCAAGGAGAGGGGTTCAGGGAATGTGTGTGCCTTTCGTAACAGGATGGCATAACCTGGCAAGAGTGTGATGAGGACCATCACTGTTGTAGTTCGGGCTACGACACTACCGCTTACCATTATGTTCCCTTGACTCTCCTTATCCTGGACTTACCATTTCTACTTTCAAGGTCACGTGACACTTCCCATGATCATGTGACTTGGCCACTAGTATCTTATCTATTGTACCTTAGGGGCATGTGCTTGTTATAGTTCAGGACCTATATGCTACGTTTTTCACTTTTTCCTTATTTTCGAACTTAACAATTTCTTTCTCTTTTTGAAGTCACGTGACCAGCGCACGTGACCATGAAACTTCTCACGTGACCTGAGGTCTAGCCCGTGATGTCATCACGATGTCATACCTCATGTCTTTCATTTCCGTCTCCTTTCCCATGAGGACGCTTTCTTCTTCCCACACAGACTTCTCCCCATCCTCATGGCTACCTTGCATTATCTTCATGTTCTGCTTCTCACACTGGCCCTTAATCGATTAGGACTCAGACGACCTACCCTAAACTTCCCATACTTACATATATAAACCTGTCTCCCCTGTCGTCTATTCCCCAGTCCTATTCACTTGAATTGTCTACCACTCTTGTTCTATCCAAATTCCATTACTCTGCATTTGCCATCTTCATGCCTGTTACCACACGCTCATTGTCTGGTGCCAAGTTCATGATTTACTTGGGCACCGTTAACTTCTTAGTACTCGAATACCGCATACTCATCCACGTCTGGTTAGACATTCGCACTCGCACCGTCCACACTGTTGCAGAAGTCGCCCGACGCCTAGATTAGGTGTCGTTCATCTTTGGTTGTTTCACCATTCACTCCGTTTCAGTGCTAGTTCCCATGATCATGTGCCTACAGGCCATTCTGGACTATGCCTAGATCCATGATGTCACTATGACATCATGCCTTGCCACTACCACATTCCTTACATTTAGACCTACCCTAGAGTACACTGCTTGGTCCGTGCACTCTTGGTAGACACTATATATAGGGTAGCCATGTGACTGGGTTAGCCAGTCTTATTCATTTGTCTTACCCTCCATACTGTGGGGCCTGAGTACACTTGAGTACCGCTCATCCTTTCCTTTGCCCAGTTGACCACTGTTATAGGGTCCTTGTCATATTTATCATTCTAGGTGACACTTGGGCCATCCTAGCTAGAGGCTAGGCCACCCTTGTTGGAGTTGGTTCTTTGCTGTTCCACTCCGTTACAACCACTGTACCTCAGGCGGTTCAGACATATGGGCAAGATACAAGTGAATAGAACTAGGGAGGGTGCTATGGTATATATAGGAAAGGGATTGGTTTAGGGGAGGCTCCTGTATGTACATGAGAGCCAGTATAGAAGGTGGGAACAAGAATAACATAAGATATCCATAAGGTTACCATGAGGCATGATATCGCTGATGATGTCATAGCCTAGACCGATGAGGTCATAGCTCCAGGCCCTATGATGACATCATGTCACATGACCAGTCTAGGTTTGGTCCTAGACCCTAAGCCTAGCTGTGGGGGTTGTCACATGAGATGCTACCCAATAAGATAAGATAAGCATTCAAGTGTAATAGTAATCATATCACGAATCCTATAACACAAGCCATTAGTAAAAGCATTTAATTGAAGAAATGGTGCAGTCATGGCCTGGATGCCCAGCAACTAGAGAATTGTGGAATAGTGAGATCAACTTGGTGCAAAGGGAAGGGGGCATGAAAATGATGCCATTCGAATTTCTGAAGAGTTTTTCTGAAGCATAATACTCATATTCATTGATAGCATCAACATCCATCCTAGATAATTCCAATGATAGTTTAGTCTCAAAGTTCAGGGAGAGAGTGGGGTTACAACAATGTCTGCATCAAGGAAGGCAATGAATGGAAAGCTGCATTCATCATGCCCCTGGGGGCTTACAAACCAGTTGTAATGTATTTCAGGATGACTAACTCTCCTCCCATATTCCAGCAAATGATGAACAATATATTTAACGACATGTATGCCACAGTCATTGTCTACCTCGACAACATGTGCATCTTCACAAAAAACAAATCCAATGAAAAACATTCCAAGGTCATAAAAGAAGTTCTGTGCAGGCTTCGTGAGAACAACCTTTAAGCAAAACCAGAAAAATGCGTATTTAACGCTCTGAATGTGGATTTTTTGGGTATGACCATATCAGCCGATAGCGTCAGCATGCAAAACAACAAAGTCAACATGATACTCGACTGGCCTGCTCCCACGAAGCTCAAACAGCTTCAATCCTTTCTCAGACTCTATAATTATTACCGCTGCTTTATTAATGGTTTTGGACAGATTGCTCATCCCCTCAATGATCTTACAAAGAAAAACATGCCATATAACTGGGGGGAGGCATAACAAAATGCATTTGATACGCTCAAAAAGCAGTTTACCACCGCTCCTCTACTCACATTTCCCAATGCATCAAAAGAAATGCGTATTGAAACTGACGCAAGCGACATTGCTACTGGTGTGGTTTTATCCATCCTAGGGGAGGATGGCTCATGGCACCCCTATGCCTTTCTCTCACATTCTTTTTCATCTGCAGAGTGCAACTACCCAGTCTATGACAAAGAGTTGCTCAACATCATCCATGCACTCGAGGAGTGGCGCCACTATTTAATTGGTAAAACTAATTTTGAGATTTGGACAGATCACAAAAATCTCAAGTACTGGAAAAAACCGCAAACACTCTCAGGCCAACAGGCCTGCTGGCACAAGCTTTTGCAAGAATTCAACTACACTCTTATTTACAAACCTGGCACCACAAATGGACGTGCTGATGCTCTTTCTCGATGCCCCAATCACAGTGACACCGTCGATAAATTAAATGAGAACATCATGGTTTTTCCTTCTACCGTTCTCTGTTCCACTTCTTTATCTATTCGGGTCGAATTAACCTCCACAGATGCACGTTTACCCTTGAAGGGCTCCCCTGATGCTACAGGCTTTGATCTGTATGCATCTATCGATCTTGACATCCCCGCCCATGATCAGTGCCTCATCCCCACCCATGTCAAGATCCAACTTCCCTCTGGTACCTACGGCAGAACTGCACCATGATCGGGCCTTGCCCTCAAACATAAAATTGACATCATGGCCGGAGTCATTGACACCAATTATAGGGGAGAAATTGGTGTAATTCTGTTCAACCACTCTGATTCATCATTTCACGTTTCTAAATTCAACTGTATTGTGCAACTAATTATTGAAAAAATAGAAAACCCCACATTAACAGAAGAAAAGACTCTAGACAAGTCACAAAGAAATGACAAAGGTTTTGGCTCCACTGGAGTTAAAGCCATTTCCTCCACATCCCTCTCTCCGAACTTCAAAACTAAACTATCTTTGGAATCTGCCAGACTAGATGTTGATGCTATCCACAAATATGAATATTACGTGACAGAAAAACTTTTCAGAAATTCAAACAGCATCATCTTTGTGCCACCTACTCTTCGTACCAAGTTAATCTTGCTCTTTCACAATTCTCCCATCACTGGTCACCCTGGCTGTGACCATACCATTTCTTCTATTAAACGTTTTTACTGGTGGCCTGGCGCTGCCAAAGACATTGCCTCTTATATAGAACACTGCCAGGTGTGCTCCCTCACGAAGGGTTTGTCAAAGCCACCGGCAGGAAAACTTATGCCTTTGCTGGTTCCTTCCCACCCATAGAAGGACATTTCATTTGATTTTGTCACTGGACTATCACCTTCCAACAGTTTTGATTCTATAGGGGTAGTCATCGATCGTTTTTCAAAAGAAATTGTCCTTTTTCCGTGTCTTAAAACAACTTCTTCCTTGGACCTAGCTTCTTTATGTAGAGACCACGTATGGTGTCTCCATAGACTACCTACCACTATTCTCTCGGACAGGGGACCACAATTTGTCTCGGAGTTTACCAAAGAACTCTGCAAAGTTCTTGGCATTTAACAGAAACTCTCAACAGCATATCATCCTCAAATGGATGGCCAGATGGAATGGGTCAACTGAGAAGTTATCACGTATCTCCATGCTTACATCATCAAAAAGCAGGAGACTTGGGCCTCATGGTTGAAAATGGTGCAGTTCGCGCATAATAACACTCTCACAACCACCACTGGCACCACCCCCTTTTCGGTTATGCGAAACTACTCCCCATGCATGGGAACAGAGCCCACAACCTCCACTACGACTCCTAGGGGGTTGTTCAGTAAAACTATGGGTTGCTCCCACAAAGAGATCACTTCTACATTACAAAAAACCCATGATTGGATGTCGCATGCACAAACATCCAAGCGCTCTTCTGCTCCAGACTATTCTATTGGAGATCTCATTTGGCTCTCCACTGAACACCTCTCACTTCTCTATCCCACATGTAAACTTGCGCAAAAATTTATTGGACCCTACCACATCACCACCATACTCCCTAATGCCATCACCCTCACCCTCCCTTCCTCTGTATCTATCCATCCCACGATGAATGTCTCATGCATAAAACCATACAAAGCCCCGCTGGACAGCCAATCCATATTTAAACCAGATCCCATAACTGTGACAGAAGACCATCATGAAGAATACAAAGTCGATCACTCCGTCCAGTCAAGACTTCACTGTGGGAAATTACAATACCTCATCCACTGGAAGGGATGGGATGAGGTGGATCACACCTGGGAACCCACTGTTAATTTAAAACATGCACAAGACACAATTACCGAGTTTCATGCCACTCATCCAAATGCCCCATGTCCTATCTGGGATATCTCCAAGCTTGAATTCATGTCTCTCTTTCATCCTTTCAGTCCCTCCTATACCAAATTCACCAATTCTCAACTAGACCTTGAATCTGGTGAATGGGGGGTAGTGTTATAGTTCAGGACCTATACACTATGTTTTCTAAAACTTTTCTTTACTTTTCAGACTTAACATTTTCTTTTACTTTCAAAAGTCATGTGACCTAAGGCCTAGCCCATGATGTCATCATGACATCATGCCTCATGGCTTTCATCTTCATCTCTCTTCCCATGAGGATGCTTTCTTATTCCTACACAGACTTCTCGCCATCCTCATGTTTCCCTTGAGTTTACCTCATGTCTTCTCTTCCACACTGGCCCTAAACTATTTAGGACTCAGACAACCTACCCTAAACCTATTGCTATTCACTATATAAACCCTTCCTTCTCTGTCATCTACCCTTTCCTTAGTCCTATTCACTTGAATCCTCTCCTATCTTAGGGGCCAGTTCTCTTGTTTACCACTCTTCCTTCACTTCAATCTACTCTGCCTTTGCCATCTCCCATGTTACGTTAGTGCATGCTTATTATTGTTCTCCAGTACATGATTTACCTGGGAACGGTTAACTTCCTTGTCCTCGAATACCATGTATTGGTACACATTTGGCTTAACATCCACACACGTCAAGTCCACACTGTCGCAGAAGTTGCCTGTTGCCTAGATTAGGTGACATGCTCCTAAAGTCTAGTTCCATCCCATTTCAGCAACCCTCATAATGTTCACGCCAGCTATGTAAACCCACAGTCCCAGCAGCAAATCACACAATAACTCACAACTACTGCTGCTACCTCAGATCCTTCCTCCTCACCATTGTCCTCACTCCCCACCCACCTCATTGTCAACCCTGGCACATGGGACAGTAACTGTTCCATGTTGAAAGCATACAGGTGGTAAGGTAGAGGAATACCTGACACTCACCAAGGTTAGAGGGGTTGGTTAATGGAGGTGGTTGTGGTAAGAACACAAGATGTTATTCGAACTCAGATAAATGAGTTCCAACTTATATACTACATAGAGCATGTGACTATTTCCTAATAGGGTAAGCCACACTACAACTAGTAAGTAATAAGTAGTGTTGAGAGCTACTACATGGTGCTCAATCAACACTCCCCCTCGCTTAGCTGCCTGTCTAAGGTGCATAAGCAAAGAGAGCACTCATTCAAGGTGCTATGGGTCAGTCATAGAAGACTAGCCCAAGTTGTGATCTAAACTGATCAAGTTTAACATGTCCAAGCTTTTTAGTGAACATATCGGCAGGATTGTGTGCCTCTTTGACAAAGAACAGTTCTACTAAATCTTCATGGATAAACTCCCTAACACCGTGCCATTTGATGTCTATGTGTTTATTATGTTTTTTGGTAATGGGGTTTGATCCCATGAATATGGAACCTTGGTTATCACCACAAATTGGTATTGGGTGTAACTTATATCCTAGTTCTTCCATTAAGGAACGCAACCATACCATCTGCTTGCTACAATCAGAAAGTGCAACATATTTAGCTTCTGTAGAAGAATAGGCAATGCGCTGTTGTTGGTGTGATTGCTAGCTGAAGATGCAATTAGCTAGTTTAATAAACCAGCCAGTCTGAGAGCGATGGGTGTTTAGATCAGATGCTCAATTAGAATCGGTATATGCAATCATGCCAGCCTGAGAGGCTCCATCAAAGACAAGGGAGTAGTAACGGATATCAAGTAGATACTGGCATATGTAGAGTGCCTTGTTGAGGTGCTCTGATGATGGTTTGGCAGCATGCCAAGATAGGGCGGTCACAGCATAAGCTATGTCCGGTCTGGTTCCCAATGTGATGTACAATAAGGATCCAATCACTTGTTGGAAGCAAGATCGCAGTTCTGGGTCAACTGGACCATTGTAGTCAAGAGGATAATACCCCTGTGGAAGGGGAGTGGGAGCGACTCTAGCATTTTGCATTCCGAATCGCTCAAGGACTTTTTCTAAGTAAGCGCACTGATCAATCATGATCTTGCTACCAGTCTGGCGAATTCTCATGTGTAGAAACTCTTTTGCAGGGCCTAGGTCTCTGCATTCCCACTTGTGCATAAATGCAGCTTTTACCTCTGCAACTATGGCTTTATCAGGTCCACAGAACAGGGCATCATCTACATAGACGATGGCAAACACTACTTTGGTGCCTTTTTTCTGGTATAGGAAAATACCAGCATCAGACTTCAGACATTTGAAGCCGAGGTCTTTCATGGACTCATTAAGAGTCTCCCACCAGGCTAGTCCAGATTGTTTAAGGCTGTACAGGGCACGTTGCAGACGGAGCACTTTATGCTCTTGCCCTGTGACTACAAAACCTTCGGGTTGTTTCATGTAGATTTCCTCATGTAGCTTTCCATAAAGGTAAGTGCTTCTCACATCGAGTGCTTCTATATGCCAGTTTTCTAAGGCAGCAAGTGCAAGCATGAACCGCACAGTCTCAAACCTTACAACCAGGGAGAAGATTTGGTTGAAGCTGATTCCCTCTGTTTGAGAGAAACTCATTGCAACCAAGCATGCACGTTTGCGACCATCTGGTTTCTGATCAAAGACCTATCGGTTTGCGATAACCTTACCCCCCTTTGGGGGGTCAACCAGTTCAAAGACTTTTTGCTTGTGGAGTATGTCTAGCTCGCGTCAACAAGCGGCTTTCCATTCCTCTTGTGCTGCAGCTGGTAGCATCTGAATGTCCCTATAAGTCCATTTGCGTAGAGGCTTAGTTTCTGCAGAAACTAGCATATGTGGGATTGCCTTAGACATCAAAAATGCAGCCAATCTAGCTCCCCCTTCACGACATAATTGTTCAATGTCAGCTTCACTGTCAGATTCAGGAGCTGCAGTAGGAGTGGGTGGCACATTGTGTTCGGGAAGGTTGCCTGGCATTTGCAGTGACTCAGGCTCTGGTTGTCTCTGTTGAGATGGGCCAGGTTCCCTAACTTTGTCTTGCCAGTGTGATTTGCGCTCAATCTCCTTCACCTGCTCTACAGGATGCATATCTTCCCCATAGACATTGTCAGGCCAGATAGGCACACGTCGTTGTCGTTGGAGGCACAGTGGGGCAGGAGGGATTGCTGGTGGTGCTCCCCTTGATCCTTTCTTAGGTGCACTAGGAGGGGGCGGTGCCAGGCGAGGCGAAGGTGTGCGAGGAGGGATAGGAGGAGGAGTTGGAACTCGCGGAGCGGGTTGACTGGGTCGATAGTCGTCATCTGCAGGGGGCAGTGGCAGCTCTTGTAGAGGTTCACGCTCACTGGAGACAGTAGGCACAGGAGGTGCAGCAGTCCGTGTGCTGTGTGACGCACAACGGGGAAATCGAGATTCATCAAAAATGGCATGTGCAGAGGTGAATAGGACGTTGTTGGGGGAATGCATGAATAGGAAATTGAAATCATTCCCTGGCATCACACCCAGGTACACCATGAGTTCGGACTTAGAGGCCATTTTATTTGCCTGCACATCTTCTGGAATATGCACGTAAGCAGCACTTCCGAAAACATGAAGATGGGCTATGTCTGGCTGCTGCTTGTATAGCAACTCATAAGGAGTGTGCCAGTTATGGTGATGCAGTGGTGTTCTGTTGTAAATGTGGGTTGCATGTATAATGCTGAATTCCCACCAACTATCTGGGATGCAGGCATCATGCCGCATAGCCTCAGATTTGTCCATCACAGTACGCATGAATCGTTCTGCTCGACCATTTTGTTGAGGAGTATGAGAGGCACTTTGGAAAATGCGTATCCCCTCCCCCTTGAGCATGTCATCGAAAGCTCTGGACTTGTATTCTCCCCCAGCATCAGACATCCATCCTTGGACTTTCGCTCCAAATTGTGTGGACACCATTTTTAAGAAGTGTCTAGTGGCTGTCAATGCAGCATCTTTTGTGTGCAAAGCAGTGACCCATGCCATGGAGGTATAGTTGTCAAAGAAGGTAATGATGTATTTGTACCAATGGTATGATTCAATGGGGAAAGACTTTATGTCAGAGTGAATCAACTCAAACACACGAGTAGCATGTCACTCAGTAGGAGGAAAACTCCTGTTGGGAAGTTTACCTTTAGCACAACCATTGCAGATGGAATCTTCCTTTGGAATCTCAACATCTGGTAGACTTTTAGTGTGCTTTCTGGCATGTTTAATGACTTCTTTCAAGGGATGTCCTAAACATTTGTGAAGGATATCATATGTGATAGTCCGCATCGTGTGGGCACATTGTCCTTTCAGTGGTAATGCCTCAATCGTGTATAAGCCACGACCAACTCAACCAGGAGTAAATGGGGCAAGAGTAGTGCCATCACCATAAGTCACTGTAATCTGGCAATCATCACCATGAACTTTTGCTCCACGAGCAAGTAATTGACCAAGGGAGACTCAACAAAGTCAGTTTGATCAGGTGTAAAGTGCATTGAAGCACCGGAGTCAAGGATCCAGAACTTCCCAAAAGGATCACACGAACACTTATTCTTCAAACTGGTAGGAGCAGAGCACGAAGAGCAAACTCTATTTGTGGTAAAAGTGTTGATTGAGCACCATGTAGTAGCTCTCAACGTTACTTATTACTTACTAGTTGTAGTGTAGCTTACCTCATTAGGAAATAGTCACACGCTCCATGTAGTATATAAGTTGGAACTCAGTTGTCTGAGTTTGAATAGCATCTTGTGTTCTTACCACAACCATCTCTTGAAACCAACCCCTCTAACCTTGGTGAGTGTCAGGTATTCCTCTACCTTACCACCTGTATGCTTTCAACA
>JBBPLC010000340.1:0-28086 GCA_038089535.1 Hemileccinum rubropunctum | reverse complement strand
TCACAGTGTTAAGCTTGATGCCTCTGGCATCAGCGATGAAAAAGAAGGAACCAAAGGCATCAAGATGACCATCATGACTTTGAGTAATGAGATGTCGCATATGCTGGACCAAACTTTCAATGGTAGTGGGATCGAGAGTGAGGGTCCTGGAAGTCTTGAGTTGGTTATTCACTGTAGCCTTCCACTTCCACTCTTCATAGGTGAAGTTGGAATATTCACGTATTTCCTGAGGTGAGGTGGCTCTTATGGCAGGCAACAAGACCTGAGTGAGCCAGACTATTTGCACCGGAGATGGAATGAGGGTTGCGGAACGACCAGTCTTGGGGTTCTTGTGTATCATGCGAGGAAATGCAACATAGAAATTGATGCTTCCGGAACCACTCCCTGCCTGTGCAAAATGGATGTGGGGGATATTGCTAATGGGGGCCAGATTTTGTAAACCACTCCAAGCATCCTCCATGACCTTGGTCTCTAGCTGACTGGGGCCAGAGGATCTCCACCTCACAATGATTATTTTTAGGAATCAGAGGTTTGTTTCCAAAGTATGGCATGACGTTCACTTTAAGAGAGCCACATACATGGAGATGATGGATAACCCAGATAATGCTGTCTATGTCCAGAGTTGTTCGAATCTCACTAGTGGTCAGTGGAACTCCGTCGCGTTCCGGTCGGAAACAGATGTAATTTTCCTGAACTGGATTCTTTCCGCAGACGAAGACCTTGGTGCTATGAGATGAATTCTTGTTACCAGCTAGCTTCAACATGTCTGCCATTCCCATGACATCAGCATCATCCACCAGGACCTGGCGAGATTTGCCCATGCGATCGGTGGACAGGTGATGAACGACAGTCTCGTCCCAGGGAGATGGGTCCTGAAATTGGGGTTCGCCTACAGGAAGAAGGTGATCTCTGACATTGATCGGATCTTGTTCATTAAACACGACTGCAAAATCAGGAAGGAGTCGGAAGCCATAATCTCTGAAGTAGTCCCAGTTTGAGCGAATTCCATCCTGGGTGTTCTCTTGTATTGCATACTGCAAATCCTCCAATGTGGGACCATCTAAGTAGTCGTCAAAGGAATCATCCATGGGAAGTGGGAGATAACGTTGGGCTGGAAGAGATATTGCCTGAGAATTTGTCCTAGGAACTCTAGGTTCACCAAGCGCACAATTATGAGTGTTGCACATTATTTTAAGGCATTTCAAGTGTGATGGAAGTCGTGACATGGTAGGATCCTCCAGATGATCGGAATTGATGGAACCACCGGAACCACCGGAATCACCCTGGCATGCTACCTCTGGTCGGGGTTTGCATCCAAGGCACCTGTCTCTAGATCTATCCAGTATCACTTGAAGTGATATCACCTGAGTTGAGTTGTCTAATCCACCATTATGGATGATGTCCAGGACTATATCAGACGGTTCTTCTAACCATGACTCTGTGTCTTTAAATGCCTGCCACTAGTGGTAACAGTTGAAGAGATTTCTTGACAAGCTCTCCAAAAGTACCTTTCTGGTAAGATGCGGGCATTCCACATATGGAGACTGATTTCCAGGGATCGATTCCAGGTAGGCATCAGGGCCGTTGTGCAGAACATATAGGGTGATTGAGACTGCGATTGGTCCACAATCCAATCCGTTCTGTGACCAAATTAATGAAGCAAGTAAAATGAGATCGAATAAAATAAATACCTGTTTCAAGTCATAAACATTCACCATAGGGTCAACATCAGAGACTGGCCATCCAAACAGTGCAGCAACCCTCCTCCAATACATCAGACCATTCCAATCATCCCATCTAACATTAATATGTAGACCAGCACTGGTAGGATTCGGGTTCCAACCAAACACCCACACATGATTTGACTTATAGTCAAAGCATACTGTGAAATAATGCTGATGTCTGCAAATGATGAACACCACAGGTTTTAGAGGAGGTGGAGTTTTTGCATTGCCAGCAGAGAAGAGGCCAGAATAAGACCGGAATTGGGCTATCTCTTCTGGTTCAGGATGGATGAAAGATGCTGTCATGAAGAGATCCACAAAGTGACAATAGGTGTCATTCAGGATTCTATACCATTCGGTCAAAAGAAAGAGGTTGATTATGCTTCCTGCCACATAGTTCTTTGGCTGAAGACTGTCAATTTCTTGGACAGCCACAGCCCATATGGAAGGATTCGAGATCATGCGCTCTATGGTAGAAAAAAGAAAAGGTAACAATATGTATCAATGGGAATATGAGGATATCTTACTGTATTGAGCTCTGCAGTTTATGGGATCAATTAGTTCCGTTGTTTCTGTTGGTTCTGCTGGTTCCATTGGTTCCGAGGGTTCCGAGTGTTCATCATCAACCGGATATCTTTGATCCACAGAAGTCATTGAATGTTTGTCATTTACATAGTCTGATGGCTGGTAAGCATCAGTGTGGCTTTCAAGTTCATCTCCACTCTGGGTTAGATCAGCAGTAGAGTCCTGGTCATCAGATGACGAGTTTGAAGATTCAACCTCACAGTGTCCATCATCTCCACCAGATGGTACATTTACCCTGTTGTTGTCATGAAGCTCATTAACTGAAATAAAAGTTTGAGGTTTGCTCAGGTCTTTGTTTGGAAAAGTGAAGTGAATGCATACCACCGTCAAAAGTGTCAGAGAGAAATGACACTGCTGTTGTGTTTTCTCGTTTAAGTGCAATCAAATGTGGTGAAAAGGGACTTCTTTGTTGATGATATTTCAAGGAAGATGTTTCTGATGAAGATTCAGACCGGAAACATCCTTGAAAAATGCTATCAGCATAGGATTCAAAGAGAAGAGAGAGAAGGTGAATGCACATACTAGCATGGTCATCAGAAAGAAAGGATATGGCTGTTGTGTGCTGACGTAGAAGTGGAACAGGAATGCATGGTATTTCTGAAGGGGACTCTGATGGTTCCATGGATCCTGCTACATACCAAGCTATAAAGATCTGTGATCCACTCGGAAAGAAAGCTTACTGGTGGTAGAAGCAGACAGGAATGACACTGCAGTCACTTCCTGTCTTCTCAAAGTCTGAAGTAGATCCTTGGACTGGATGGGCTCTGTTGACTTATTAAAACCACAAAGTTATAATTGGCATGGAAAGCTAACCTTGAGATACAAATGAGTTATTTGAGGACATTTCATGACTTGACATAATTGAAGAATATGATGGCTGACAATTGTCTCTCTGATGCCTTAGTGCCAAGTATGCACTGATGGATTCCGGCTCAGTTCTTGTGGATGCTGGTTCCCTTTGCTCTTCTAAGTCTAGGGAAATGCAAAAAATCAATGATGAACACGAATAGACAAAAGAGGCATACATGAGGATTGACTCTGGATGTCCATGTCATCTATTAAATGTTATTGAGCAATGATACAATTAGAGGAAAAATATAGTTCACTATAATTTGAAAGTTGTCCCAGTTGTATGCCATCTATGATGGCTTGAAAGCATTATTGTAAACGCATAAAAAAATAAGGAACTCACTTGTTATAGAAAGTAGCTCCTCTTCACTTTCCTCTTCACATCACCTCATTCCACTATTAATGATTATGCCCTATAAAGGAAAAGAAAAGAATGAATTGTAACAATTAGCATCTGCACAAGTTCCATCAGAATGTTCTGATGAACTTTATTTGGCATGGGAACTTTTCCATGATCCTGAGAAATTCTGTACATGTGTTAGTAATCATCCCTGGGAATGACTTGCTTAGTTGGTCTTGGCACTCCCACATGACTAAAACGCTTGGTAATAATTAGTAATAATTATAGATGAGCCGATGACTCATCAACCAAGGCCTTAGGTATAAATACCCCATGGCTGAAAACTGATAAGGTACCATCCGCCAAATACCCCCCTTTGCAGTTTGTATTAGGGGTTTAATTTTCAGCTGTACTGCTCTCATCACCTTTGATACTATACGTTTCAACCCCTCCTTTTTTGATACAGTGACTGCTCACCTTAGCTTCTCAGTACAGAAATTCTAAGAGATAACTTGTTTTATATCTCAAACTACAAAGCTACCTCAAGAATCTGCTTGTTATATGTGAAGACATGCAGCACTTATAGTGAAGAACCCTTAGCTTGTGACTAGACAGGATCACACAACTGCCTCCATGCCCAAGATAAAGAGGCTCTGTCACACTTTGGGTGACTATCCAGACATAATTCAAAGGTATGGGACTACTTATTCCACTCAAACCATATGATAATGTCATTTTCCCCATTCGAAGAAGAAGAAGAATACATGGAATGTTAGCTTTGCCTACCAAGAGGCAATCGAACAGTTTGTTGCAAAGGTCAATAGCACACAAGATTCCTTGCTAGCTGTGGAAGCTTCCTCTCAGCATTCTCCTCATCTCTGTATATCCCCCACAAATCATTTCCATATCGCTGTGTTTACACAGCAAAGCCATGACCTTACAGAATGGTTGGGTGAGCATAAAGATGACTCTGCCATCTATGTATGTTTCATGCTCTTAGATCTCTGTATTGCTCAGTTGACTGAATTGCACCTTCAATACAGGACTTTCTTCCACATCTGAAGGACCACCTACTGGCTCAACTGTGGGAACTCACTTACAACAGTGATAAATACAACTTCTCTAATGAGGACACAGTGGTGGTCCTCATTACAAGCAACAAGATCTTTGAGCATGCATACTTACAAATCAACTACATGACCTATGACCTTTGATGTAAACAAAACTTGATTAGCCCCTGTTCCCATCTTTTGTTGTTACAAGAAGATAAATGCTCACATCCATACTGGTATGCTTGGGTGTGTCTTATTTTCCATATCATGGTTCAACACTCCAATAATGCCATGTCTCAGTATTCCAAGCCAGAACAAATGGATGTCTTGTTTGTCCATTGGTTCTGATGTAATTCAAACTTCATGTCTGGATGGGATGCTAAATGACTACCCTGGCTTCAATTCTTCAATGAAGAAAACTTAGCTGATGCTTTTGGTTTTATGGACCCAGACTCTGTCATCCACAGGGTTTATCTCATCCCTGCATTTGGATGAGGTTTCACAGAGGAGCTGTGAGGACCATCATTTGTGTGGCAAGAACTGGAGACCATCAAATTAAAAAATAATTGGTGCTTTCACTATGTCAACATGTAAGTTGATTCCTATATGCACTACATATACTAATTTTCTTTCAGTTTTGTGGATAGTAAAACTGGATGAGACCTAGAACAAGTATAACCTAACAATAGGTTGTATGTGAGATACTGTGATGAGGAGTCAATGGGATTTGTTGTCAACATAGACCATGATGATGAGAATGAGATTGAAAATGTGTGTGTAGATAGAAAACAGAAAGAGCATCCATTTACGAGGATGAATCAGCAAGTGCAGAGGAAAAGAGTAGTATTCAGAAAGTACTAGGCCCCAAGGGTGGAGAATAATACAAGTGAATAGGACTAAGAGACAGATAACTACAAGGTAGAGTTTATATAGGTATTATGGAGGTTTTAGGGTAGGTCATCTGAGTTCTAAATAGTTAAGGGTCAGTGGGAGAAGGAAAGAGATAAGGAACATGAGGGAAATGCAAGATGTCCATGAGGCATGACATCATAGATAAGGCATGAGTCTAGACTTGGTCTGGACTTTGAATCACATGGATTCCCATGGTCATGTGCAGAGGTCATGTGATGAAGAAGGGCAGAATGTCATGTGATTTAAAGGGATGTGGTCATGTGACAAGGAAGAGCAGAATGCCATGTGACTTATAAAAATGGAAAGATGTATTAAGTGCGATAGATGAAAAAGAGAAAAATGTGAAAACACAGTGTATAGGTCCTGAACTATAACAGACAGGGACATGTTCATGCATTTCTGAGGGGGAGAGATTGGCCACAAGGTCACTCATGAGTGGGATGCGCTCTTGCAGCATGAGGGAAGTGAACCACCACCAGTGAACAACAAATCTGTCAGCAATGATAAGTACCCAGAGGATAAACCTGAGTGGGACACTGCAGCCAGGATAGGTGATGATGGGATGGGTGAAGACTTGGAGGGAGAGGGAGAGGGAGAGGGAGAGGGAGAGGGAGAGGGAGAGGGAGAGGGAGAGGAGCCCACACATTCAGGGTCAGATAAGAGTGAGGGTGAAGATAACAACATCATTGCAGATGAAGCAGAGGAACTTGATGAAAATGTGTGGGCTCAGAAAGGGTATGGTCCACTGTAATTAAACACACCAGTTGTCAGCATGCATCCAAGTTTCACATCATATCCGAGAAGCCAATATCAGAATTTAGTTACATGGGAGTAACTACAATATTGCAATACATCAGGCCAGACTCCATGACACCTCCTGATGAGTTAATGATAAGTCGTGGCTGAGTTGGAATGACTGTTCTCACGGGCTGCCAGGGGATCTCAGCCATATCAGGGAATCTTACAACTTTGCAACTTTTGTGATGTGAGAATCCGCGCAGCATCCAAGATTTTGATGGATTTTACCAGACCGTCTATCGATGGTTGGCCTCGCGCTGACCTTTTTTTAGACGGGCTGGTCACCAGACTAGCCGCAAGAGGCTGTTGTACATGCAAACATATCACACCGAGGATGCCTTAAGTTGCTGACTTCCCTGTGAAACGGAGGAAGTTCTACACTAACTCAAGTGAAAACACGGAACAAAGCCAATTCATTCGGTCACGGAAAATACAAAAAATGCGGGGGGACATGGAAAATTATTCAACCTCGGTCCTTGGCGAGAGGGTTACAGCACTACCTTTCAGCCCCATTGGTGCTTAGCCTTCCGGATGTTCTCTTTCTTGTTATCGGTAGTACCAACAGAAACCTTCGGTCGCTTTCTCACTTCGCGTTGTAGCTGAGCTGTCGTTGAACAAAGGTTTGAGAAAAAACTTAAGAAAATGAATTCAAAATGTTAACTTACAACGTAAACTCGTATCCGACGCTCCGCGCTTGCGCGATTGGTCGCCCGTTGCATTTGCAATCTCACCACTCACGATATGATCGGATGATGCGGATTTTTGGTTTTGCGCTGGAGAATCACGAGCATCATGGGTTTGGTACATGCAAAAACACCTAGTATGAAACCACTCACCCTGCGCATTCTTAGGCGTGTCTTTTGCCTGATTTTCTGAGGTGTTCGGGCGGGCCGGTTGAGCAGGTGCTTTGGATGAAATGGTAAAGTGATCAAAGAATGCGAATGTTAGAACTTACTTAGTACCTCCTCTGCGACCTCGTCGACTGAAAGATATATTAGGTACTACAGAAATATCAGGAATGCACGTACCAAGTGGTTGCGTTGGTTGATTTTCTGCGGAACGTCGGATCATGCTCGGCGGTGAATCGACGACTGCGCCCTTTGGATCAACCGCATCGTTGGTATTGCTCTTGTCACTGCTCGTAAGCGAGTCGTTCATTATGGGATCCAAGACTTCTAATCTCCTCGGAGGAAGAGACGAGCTGGCATCCATTCGCTCCGGGGAAGCTTTAGCCTTCGCGAATATGGCGATCTCCTCGCGGCTGCGAAGGATGAAGGTGCCTGAACTACAGTGATTATCTTCGTCTTCATCGTCGCCAGATTGACCGCGGATCTTGACGTGCAAACGTTCAGATGCAAGGAGTTCGCAGCCATCGTCTGTGGCTGGGGTGACGTCAAGATGGCGTTGCCGGTAACAATTAAGTTGTACCGCCTTATAATAATATTGGTCATTATAATGCAAAAGTGCGTATGCGTACCTCGATGAATTCATTCAAAGTGGCTGCAACTCGGTCGTCAAACTGGATATCACGTGCATCCGAATTGCGGAACCTGTCAGCGGAGATTATGTGAGTTGAGGTTATCGCGTTGATGACCCGTTGCAGATCAGCTGTTTGACGTGCACGAATATCAACAGAACGTGCGGCCTTGATTTCGTCCTCGAGGATGAACACTTCCTGCGAAGCGGCCGTGCTGTACGGGAGTTCATCCGGCCAGATAATAGTCTCGGTGGGGGGAATTATGAGTCCGGAAACAGCGATTCGGGATTGCGTGTTTTTCAGTTTGACAGCCTTGTCGAGGTATGGATCTAGGCGTGTCTCCATAAGGAAGCGGATGGCGGCAGCGGCGCTGTTCTTGTCTTCGAGGAGACGAGGCCGATAGTGTGATACCATCGCATCGAGAAAGATGACAATCCGCGCAAGGTTGCGCATGCTTCGTGCGCGAGATGGTCCCGTCATGGAACCCCACTCAAACGTATGGAACGCCAAGAGGGACTGGCCGCGGAAGGAATTGGGAAGGGTATCTTCAGCAAGCCGCGAGCACCGGCTCCAAACTTCACCAAACTCAACCTTCGGGGTAGTACCAGCACTGACCTTCCTCGACGAGTTAAGAAATGCCACAACATTTGAGAGTTCATTACTGAGGCTTTTGAGCCGTTCGGCAGTCTCCTGACGAGTTCGGATGCGGGTTTCTCTCTGATGCCTTCGCTGTGCCTCGGCCAACGGTGAGTACTCTTCGTCCCCTTCTTCTTCTTCGTCATCATCATCCTCGATAAATTCCTCAATGTCGTCATCCTCGTCTACCTTCGCCTTCTCTTTGCCCTTACCAGCGGGCTTCTTCTGCGCAGAGCGAGGGATTTTGTCTTTGCCGAACATCGCCTCGAGTTCGTTTTGACGGACAGGAGGGATGGGGACGTCAGTAGTTGCAAGCTGTCCTTCCAATCGGAGAAACATCGGGTAGTTGTCAAAAATCATGTATATAATCTATGACTTATGAATCAGGGTATACGATAAGAGACTGGTTTCATTTACTTACATTTGCAGCAGCGCCGCGTCGTCTGTCAGTGTCGCATGCCGGGTGTGCGAGAAGAGCACGGATCATGTCAGCAGACGGAGAGCCGGGCATCCATTCTCTTGTGTGGAGATGGCTTAAGTGAACAAAGGGGGAGAACCAAGATGAAACCTGTTAAACATTGAAAGGATAGTTAGTCTTCACGCAACAATATGACGCGTACTCTACACTCACCTCTAAAAGACTACGATTGATCATCTTCAAATTACGACGAATGACAGTATAGAACGACCGAGTGAAGAACGGAAAGTCTGAGAAATCGTAGTTGGTATGCCACTTGCCCATGAGCACAAGGCGCACTTTGTTTTCTGCGTTGCGCATGGCTGTTAGGACATCGGAGTTCAATGTCGTCACAAGTTGTGTATTCTGTTCGATATCGGCGACTGCCTGACGCATAGCATGGGCGGCGTCAAGTCGGTAAGATGAGAATGTCGCATATCCATGCGCACAACTGGCAATCTGATAAGAGGTCCTAGAATCCATGTGATAGTGTTTCTCGAATGCTTCGTTGAGCAAGTGCAAGTGACTCGTTGTCAATGCTTCGGGGACGAATGAGGCAGAACGCAATTTGCTCAGCCACTCATTCAAGAGCTTCCTGCCATCGTGGCGACCGTCGTTGTCATTCAATAGTTCTTCGAGGTGGACAACGTCTTCTTTCTCAACCTCGACGGTGTTGAAACACAGGCGCAACCGCTCAATTGTCCCGATACAAACATAGGCAAGTACCTGCAATTCAATAGTCTATCATATGTTCATATACTTAGAATATTGGAGCTCACACCGCCATATGGTGACATCATGTCCTCGTGGAATGTACTCAGCTTGAACGATTTCGCCAGCAGAAAGTGTGGACCTAGGTCAACTAAGTGCCCAAGGAGCTTGCCTACATAGTCTTGCAATAATAACTCCCACTGCTTAAATATGCTGCCTTTCGTCACTCCAGGGGGTTCCACTTTGGTCTTGTCGGGGTGCGAACGTAATTCTTGGTATTTTTGGATTAAACCTTCCTCTGGGGTCTCTTTGTAAACATGCATGCGTTGATTTGTTGAAAGATATTGCAGGGACTCGATACTCGCAGTATCTATTGCAATAATATAATATATATTAGTACTAGGTGTGCGCATTTCGGGACTTGGATGAAATGCGCATGTAGTACTCGTCCGTCAGACAATATGCACGTTAAGGATATCATCCGATTACGCAATAGTAGCCCCTCAAATATGCCGCATGCACGTACCTGCATCGTAAATGGCAACGCCCCAACAACCTCCGTGTGCCAGAATCGATGTCACGGTGTCCAATTGCGGCTTCAACTTCTGGTTGTAAAACGCGATATCACCCTCTCCTATCGCATCCTCTGGAGTAGCCTTGACTTTCTTCACCTCTTTCTGCATCATCTTCGCCTTCGTAGTCTGTTGTGCAACCCATCGCCTCAAAGCGTCCACGCGATGCTGACCGCTAGCCGCCGCTGCCTGGTACGAAGGCGGAACATCGGACTTGAGCTCTAGAACGCGGAGACCTTCATTATCAGGGAATTCAGTATGATACGTAGCTTCTTTGATATATTGCTTCTTGACAACGAGAGGGATGAGGTGTTGCCTGTCGAACCGATTGCATCCGAGGTCAGCGAACGAGTCAAGGATCTTCTGGACCTCCGCCTTATTCAAGTTACGCATATTCCAGTTGCCGAACTTCGTCTCATTCTGGAGGAAATCCCATTTCGCGTACCCGATAAATGCCTTCTTCAGTTCGTCTTCCTTCCTTTTATTTTCAGCGACCTTCGGGTCGACTCCAGTAGCCACTGACGCTTGTTGATCAAGTAGGAACCCGTCTCCGGCTTTTAGCTACAAAACGTGAGTTATGTGTTTGGTTCAAGTCCAGTCCAGATGCATACGCACCGTGTTCTGCAGCTTCGCCGCCGCTTTTCTTGCCATCGGTTATCCTTGAAGCTGTTCGAATTGTGGTGGAGTTGCAATTAATGTGATTCGGGGTTGTCTCAACGGCTGAGTCAGCGTGACGCGTGCTCCCTCAAAGGTGACGTACAATACTCGAATCGGGTCCAGCCTGAGTATGTACAGCAAGCGACGAGGTTTCCCCAGACGTTGGTAGATGATCAAGACAGTCTACGACGCTTGAATCGGGGGTGAATGTGATTTCTAGGTACCAGAGGGAACGCAAGAATGTACGAAAGCAATATTGCGAGTAGTGTTGTGCCAGGCCCGGCTTTTGAGGGCTCAGGCTCCACAAAAATGAAGCCTAAGCCCTCAATGACGGCTTGTTGAATAATACTCTAGTAAGTAGTCACTATTATATTAGTAGAATATAAGTACCTGTTGAATACTCTAGTAAGTAGTCACTAGAGTAGTGGTAAAAACTACGAGTTCGAAATAGTACCTGCTTAGGTAATACGTGGCTATGCGCCACTACACCGGATGATCCTAAGTATTTCCACACTCCCCCTCAAACGGTAGTGGGGCAGTTTAGTAGTAAAACTAAAATAGAATCAAAGAAATAAAGTACCTCTATGAGGTTACCTATGTACGACCGTTTCGCGTCCGTGTAGCATCATTTACGCAGTGGGTATGTATTCTGCTTGTCCGTGTGGTGCGTCCGTTTGGCGTCCCGATTTGGTAAGTCGCGGCTCGGCTATTCGCAGTCGACTTTGATTGCCTTTGGCATCGTCGTCCTCGCGTTTCGCGCCTCAGGATCGCATCTGCAACACCTGTGGTCCATATACGACATATACGGCGTGTCCGATTGGTCCGATTTGGCCTTGGTGTGCCTGCTCGACTTGGTAAGTCGTTTTGGTCCTGGCTGACATCTCCAGGTCGTGATTTCGATCGTCCTCGTAGACGCAGTGGATTGGCTGGTGTGTAGGGCCGATTGGGACGATTGCTGGGTGGTGTGGATGGCCTAGGTACCTCCGCTGTCGCGTGTTCTCGCGATCTGTGCTGATCCGAGCCCTTACCAGCTAGTACCCTGGTCTCGAGTCGTTTGGACTCGCGACTTGCGCTGCTCGTTGCGCCATCCATTCGGCACCTTTCCCCATCCATCTGGACGCCATCCGCATTGTTTCGGTATGGCCCGTCGCCCTCGACACTTCTCCTTTCGTCCTGTACCACCAAGTGGCCTCCTGGCCTGGTACTTCGATTTTGCGCCTTCGCATCGACGTCCTGCGGGTTCCAGCGGCTGTGGGGACCTTCCCTGATGCTAGGTGAGTGGTCCGCATCATTTGCGCGGGATCCGGCACTCTCCCCGTTCGCTGATTTGTTCTTTTTGCCTAGATCACCTCCTGGACCTATGTATCGACATGACGACTTCGTGTCGTCGACGGGGTCGTCGCAACCGTGTTGGGCGGGCTGAGGCACGCTGTGGGAAGCCTCTGGTAGGTCTTCGTCGCGTCCCGTTTCGATCTGGACAGCTAAATCGCCCAGACCGCCGATTTTACCTTCTAGGTCGACTTTTCGAGATTGCATTTTCGCGTCGGCCTCGCGTGGGTTGCCATCGGATGTGGGACCTCCCTGGACACTGTGGTATGCGTCTACAACGCGCTGGTAAGTCCCCTTGTCCGCGTTTCCCGCTGACTTGGCCTTTTCGCCCAGATGACGTCCCAGGTCATTATCTCGAGCTGGCGACTTCGCGGTGTCGTCGCACCCGTCCCTATCGCATCGGGGACGTCCCTGGACACCGTAGGGACCGTCTGGGCCATTCGCGGTTTGTCCCGGGTCATCCAGTTCGTCTCGAGCCCTCATAGGTGAGTTCCCCTCCTTTGGTCGTTCTGACTGTTTGTGTGCCCGTTCTGACGCGTGCTGTGACTCCTTAGGTCGATGCCTAGGGTCCTCATGACGGCTGGATGCTCCTGTCATCGCCGTCTCGGCTGTGGTAGGTGTGACGTCTTCGTTCGCAGATACCACCCACTCCCCCTCAAGCTCAATGCTTGGGGGCTCGTACCATCGCCGTACGGCTACGTCGGGTGGCTTAGGCGGTACGCGTAGGCTTGGTGGACTGTCAGGTACGTCGCCGTCGCCTTGTGGGGTGTACTGATCAACTCCGTCGACAGCTGCAGTCGATCGCATTCGCGCCGCTGCATACACGCTCTCCCCCTCGATCGACTCGCGACGACTCGTCCCGGCACTCTCCCCCTCAATACCAATGTGGTGGGGGCTCTTACCGACCTCATCATCAGTCCCTGCGTCGTCGGTTCCATCCGTGACGCACCCATTTCGTCTGCAAACGGTCTTGCCACCTGGCTCGACCTCGACGCCTGTCCAGTGTGCTTCCTCTGCTGCACCTGGTAAATGTGCGGTTTCCTCTGCCGCGTTTGTTGGTTGACCGGGCTTCCCAGATCGACGCGTCTCGACGTGGTCCTCGCCCGAGTCCTCTGCTACCTCCCTCGACATCTCCGCTCCGACCCGACTCGTGTCGTCGCCCTCCCTTGCGCTCTCAGCTACGTCTGGGGGCTCTGCGGGTGCGTCTGGGTGACGCTCGTCGTCACCTGTCGCATCCCCAGGGTCTTCGGATGCGTTGTCTGAGTTGATTATGGTGTCGTCTGGGTCCCCTGTGACGACTGGTGTTCGCGATCGAGCTTCGCTCGTCGCGTTGGCTAGGTGAGTCCTCTCGCTATGTGGTGGACTCGTTCTGCTGACGATTTTGACCTTGTCGTCTTCGCTACAGGTCTCCTGGGGCTGCGAGTTCGTGTGGTCGACTTCGATGTCGCCACTCTCGCCTTGGCTGTCCGTTTTGGTGGGACCGTCGCTGTGAGCTTCCGAGTTACTGTCTGTGGCTTCTATGCCCAGACCCTCTGCTCCAGCCGTCTCGTCCTCGGCAACCTCGCCCTCTTCGCCTGCCGTCTCGACGGTCTCGTCGGCTTCTCTGCCCTCGACCTCGTCACCCGCTGCTCCCTCGCAGCTTGTCGCCGTCTCTTGGCACTCTCCGCTCGATGCGTCATCGTTCGGTGGTGGCCGTTTCGGCAGTGGGGTTTTCGTCCTGTCGATTTGGGACTTTAGGTGAGTCGTTTTGACTCGTTCCGTACTTGCTCGCGACTCGAGCGGCCCGTCCGGGGGTTTGTGCGACATGTCCGCTGGCACTACTGGCTCAGCGCTTGTTGCGTTTGGGTCTGGTGTGTCAGTGATCTTGTCCTCGACCTCCTGACCTGTTGTTTTGGGTTCCTTGGACATGACGCTTGCGTACGGGATCGGTTTCGTGTCCTCGCCGTTGTTGTCAATTGCCTTTTCGACCCTCCAGCCCTTCGACTCAGCTCGTTGGGAATTTTTCGACTTGTTTCCGACTGGTCTGTTAGGTACCGGTGTTGACGTAGTAGCCATCGTCTTCTCGAATTCATTTCGTGGGTAATCAAAGAGTTCCGGTCCAGTTCGTAGTCGTAGTCGTTTTGTCTTGTTTGCGAGCGGTTTCGGAATGGTTACACGAATTGTTCTCGCGAGTGTGGAGTCAAATGGGTGAACGAAAGATGCTGGCTCCAAGCCGAGCAAATATTCCCGCATGGTGAATCCATGCGCGAATTCTTCGATAGACTTTCGGTACTGTACCGAGTTGCTACCATCCTTGTCGAGACGAATGTCCTCCTCCATTGTCCAGTCGAGTGAGTGATCTACGAGCACCAGGGCTCATAACCTGTTGAATACTCTAGTAGTAGTCACTAGAGTAGTGGTAAAAACTACACCGCAAAATGAAGCTTACGGGGAACAAACGATTGCCGGAATTTGGCTCTAATATATATGTGGAACACCATGTGCATATACGCATGATATGTTAGGAACGATTTGTACACTGCTTTCACTATGGTGCTGAAAAGAATGTTCCTGTAACATGGGAAACTGGATATTGGTTGTCTCTTCCGAGAGGGTCCAAGGAATACCCACATGACGAACACCTTGTGCCCCTGCATCATATGGACGGGCATGATGAGACACCGCACTACTGTCATGTAACAATGTCTTACTAACACGACGGGATATTTCACAGAGGGCTGTTCAATCATGGATTCCCCATTCAGGCCGTTAGCACTGTCAGATGGCGTGCTCGATGCCTCTCGTTTGACCATCTAACCCACATTCAATTGCCAATTGTCACGTGCAGGTGGTAGCCTGCATTCATCACGACGACGTCTGCCATATCGTGCACGAATCATGTGACCGGTGATACCAACACCAAGTTGAGAACAAGGACATATGGAGGATCTGGCTAGCCCTTGCATCTTTGAAATTGTGCACACCACGAGTACAACAACGACATATTGACAGTAACAAGCTTATTTACATGACAGACCAAGATGGACTCGGATAGAATCAACGAGTAACATGTTGATAAATTTTTTTTCAATGGCAGCTAAGAATTGATTCCAGACTGATTGGTGGATAGTAACAAGTATATCGAGCTGATCACTTGTACCATTTAACTGATCAGCAATATTCATTACCCAATGTGAGATAAAGTTCCCTTGCATTTGGATGTGTGGGTCCCAAAGTGGCCAGTCACTGTGTGGGAAGGTGGGAAATGCAGCAATGAAGGCCATCCAAAATAACTCACACATGAAGAGGTAGCATTCTGTGTACGTGGTGCTGAGGTGAGGGTCTGCCAACAGGTTCTGCTCAATGTTCTTTGCCAGCTGCTCCCATTCACATGCATCTGTGGGCTTGAAACCCTGAGGAAGTGGGAGAAATGGAAACATTGACTGTCAAAAATGAGTACATGTACATGTAGAAAATTTGGAGTGAGGTGGCACTCACAGGATTCAAGGGTCCATTTAGAGGGGGGCTGTCTTTGGTGATAGCACTGACAACAGGCAATAGCTCTCTCTGTCATCAACCTGAATGGAAATTCACACTGGCTAGGATAGTGTGTTATGTGTGAGGGGAGATCTTGGACTTGGACAAAGCTATCACCATGAAAGTGAATGGATAATTTAAGTTCATTGAGCATAAACCCATCTGGTCAGAGATTTGTCTTGACATTGACAATAGTTGACATTGTACAGTGGAGCTTGGCAATGAGTGGGCTGCTGGAAAGCAGGCAGCCAACAACACTGTGTCATGTGATCTTTGGCATTGGTCATATCATACACAGGCAAGTGAGAAGGTTGAGAAGGTATGGCATGGAATTTGCACATTTAATCAATCACGCTGAGATTAATTATTACAGGTCTAAGTGAGTTCAGTGCTAAGCTGTCTAAGCAGGCAGCCCATCAGTAAATTCAATAAAGTCTACCAGCCCTTATTCATGTTTCAGAACATGTTCATGGAAGGCATGTATTATAGTTCAGGACCTGTATGCTATGTTTTTCACTTCTCACTTCATTTCTACACTTAATGCTGTTATAGGATTCACGATACATTTAATATAACACTTGGACGCTTATCTTATCTTATCGGGTAGCATCTCACATGACAACCCCCACAGCTAGGCTTAGGGTCTAGGACTGTACCTAGACTGGTCATGTGACATGACATCATCGTTAGGCCTGGAACTATGACCTCATCGGTCTAGGCTATGACATCATCAGTGATGTCATGCCTCATGGTAACCTCATGGACACCTCATGTTACCTTATTGTATGTATTTCCATCCCGGCCCTATAGTACAGAAGCCTCCCCTAAACCTATCTCCTTACATATATATACTGTAGTCCCCTCCTGTACTTTCCCTTAGTTCTATTCACTTGTATCTTGCCCAGTTCCCTATGTCTGAACTGCCTAAGGTACATAGTGGGTGCTCTCCCACACTGTTATAGTTCAGGATCTATACGCTACATTTCACCTTTTCTCTACCTTTCGAACTTAACACTTTCCTTTTCTTTTTCGAAATCACGTGATCAGTGCACGTGACCGTGAGAGCTCTTACGTGATTTGAGGTCTAGCCCATGATGTCATCATGACATCATACCTCATGTCTTTCATCTCCGTTCCTTTTCCCATGAGGACGCTTCGTTCTTCCCACACGGACTTCTCGCCATCCTCATGGTGTCCTCATTTCCCTTTCTTCTCACACCGGCCCTCAATCGATTAGGACTCAGACGACCTACCCTAAATTCCCTTACTTACATATATAAACCCTCTCCCTTCGTCGTCTATTCCCCAGTCCTATTCACTTGAATACTCTCCTCTCTTGGGGCCTGTTCAATTGTTTACCACTCTTCTGTACTACTCCCTTACTCTGCATTTGCCGACTTCGTGCACATTACCGCACGCTTGATATCGAAACACGTTTTATGCTCTATCTCGGAACCGTCAACTTCCTTGTCGCAGAATACCACGTCCTTGTCCATGTCTGGTTGGACACTCGCAGTCGTACCGTTCATACCGTTGCTGAAGTAGCCCAACGCCTAGATTAGGTGTTGTCCTACATTGTTTAGTTCTCATCCCGTTTCACACACTCATTGCCAGGTTATGCCATTCTGTTACGAAAGGCACTCGTCATTGAACCCTTCCCCCCTCCTTGTTGGCCATATCTATTGGCTAGATGCCACCTCATCATCATCACCAGCAGGAACCTTCCTGCAAGGTGGATGGAGCAGCCTTGTTTGCCGTTCCACTTCGTTACAAATGCATTCTTTCACTTTCGAAGTTACATGACCAGTACATGTGACTGTGAGATCTCTCACATGACCTGAGGCCTAGCCCATGACATCATTATGACATCATGCCTCATGTCTTTCATTTCCATCTCTCCATTCACATGAGTACACTTCTTCCTTCCCACATGGACTTCTTGCTGTACTCATGTTCACCTTATGTTTCCCTCATGTCTCTTATCTATACTGGCCCTAAACTACTTAGGACTCAGATGACCTACCCTAAACCTATTGCTAGTCACTACTTAAACCCTTCCCTCTTGTTGTCTATTTCCTCAGTCCTATTCACTTGAATCCCCTTCCTCCTTAGGGACTGGTTTCACTTTGAGTACTACTCTTATATTTCTTTTCAATCCATTACTCTGCTCTTCGCCAGCTTTGTGCATGTTATAGCATGCTCTTCATTGACACATGTTTTATGCTTTACCTGGGAACTATCAACTTCCTAGTTGCTGATCTACATGTCTTGGTTCACATCTGGCTGGATACTCGCAGCTGTACTGTTCACACTGTCGCAAAAGTTGCCCTATGCCTAGATTAGGTGTAGTGCTTCTTGTTTAGTTTTCATCTGGTTTCAGCATGTACTACAACTCTGAACTGTAGTTAAATTCTGTGTCTTTCTGATTGGATGTAAGTCTACTGCAGTTGTTGAAATTGTCTGAGCAGAGTGATTTGTGGTCTTTGTATTGGTCATTGTAGAGATTTGTGTGTTGGAAGGGAGAGGCATTGGATACAAGGGGGACGTATGCCCTAGAAGCTGCTTGGTTGAAGAGATCTGCATAGTTGTCTGGGGGGAGTCCAGGGTTAGATGCATAGGGCACATAAGGGTCACCCATTGAATGAATGTCAAAGCCTACTTCAGGAGGCAGTTTTGTTTCTGTTCCTCAACATTGAGGGCATGAATGTGGTCCTCCAATAAACAGAATGTGGCATGAGATAAGAAGACCTAGACAATGAGTACAATAGTGAGAATCTTAGCATGCCAACACATAAACACATAGAAATTACCTTGTATTGCCCTAGTATGATATCTGTCTCCTTCAAGTCCAGGACACTTCTCGTCTGCTTCATCTTCATCTTTGCCAAGCCATTCATAATGCCCATCTGTGCCATTGGCTCCTTGTATTGGGTACAAAACTCATCTGGAGTCAACCTCACTTTGAAGACATTCATGTTCTGCTCCAAAACCTCAGTCAAGCCCAAACTCTGAATCTGGCCCTTGATGCTCTGTCCCTCCAGTTGATTTGGCAATTGAGATTTATTGGGATTCATGCCACAAATGAATTGGCATTGTATTGGCTCTGAATTTCCTGCTACACACTGTGTTAGACCAGAGGAAGAGTTTGGTGTGTCTTCTTTGTCTCTTTCTTGTTCTTCAACACCCCTGTCCTCATGAACCATAGCCATGTATTTGATGGTGCCCTTATGATGCATTGATGTAGCATACATAGGCTTGACAGTTTGTTGTGTGAAAATGATGGAATCCTGGTTCTTGGGGTAGGCCTGGGTTGTGATGGCTTTTCCAGAGAAAAGTTCATTAACAAACAGGTTGGCTGATCCAGCATTGTCTGCACTGTTTGAAGAGCTGATAAAAGAGCCACAGAAAGTTGAGACAAAATCTAGAATGAGGGTGTTAAGGCCTCACCAACTGTGTATGTGCAGCAGGCAAGGGAGAATGCTGCATTGGTAGGTGTTGATAAAGTCCTTAAATAATTGGTGGGTGATCTGGTATGGTGATGATGCAAAAAGAGTCAAGAGGTAGTGACTTGATGATCCCCAAGTGGTTGGAATCTGAGCCTTGAAGTTGCTGGAGGACAAGTGCAGTGAAGATAGCTGAGGGGTAGAACTTAGACTAATGGCCTTGTCCAGTTGGAGTACCCTTGCTGGTGGCTGCTTCAGACCATAGAACATTAAAGAAAATAAGCTTGAAGTCTGCATGTGAAGTTGTTATCAGAGACACAATGACTTGGGAATTGCTGTGGAAATAATCTCTCAATCCACAACATGATCACACTATCTGTTAAATGGCCAAGTCCTCAAAACCAAAATCTCTCCCTCTTGATCCCAATGGTACAGAAACTTTATTTTAATCTCCAAGTCTATTGAGTCTAATTGACTTTGCAGTGTTCATGGAGGTTAGGGATAACCTGCATTATGTTATCTGCACAGTGTGCCCAACCCCTTGTAACAGTCTGAAACCTATACACTGCTGTCACACTGCTGATCATGCAAGCTCAAAAAAACATTTGCAAAGCCTTCAGAAAACACTTCAGCCTGAGTGAGAGAGGATACCACTAGTTGAAGTCAGGTCCCTAGACTGTTTTTCCTCCATATCATTCAAAATGCAAGAAGTCAAAGATGAGTTGCAAAGCCAGCCCTATGTGACCCCACCATTAATGTCCAATATTACTGATGCAAAGCCAAAGTCAGCAGAGGCTGTAGTGCCACTAAGCTAACTTTGGGATGAGTTTTAGGCAAAACATACCATATTTTTAAATGACTGCTTCCAGGAGATACAGGAGATAATTGAGAGAGGCAAATAACTCTTTTCCTGTGTTCTACCTCGAGGATGAACTTAGTGTCAAAGAAGACAATGAAGGAGATCCTGCTTGAAATACTGAAGCAATCTTTGCAGACTATGGCATAGATCTCAATGGTATGATTTTACCTGTTTCTCGTATACTTTTATCAAGTGATTGGCAGCTATTGCAAGCAAGGACTCTCATCATGCTATGTCTAGGTCAAAGACAAGCATACATATTTCCCCTGAGGAACTGCTTTATCCTTGGAAGACAAAGTCCATATGTATGGCTATAGTTTCATTGTTGCTTTTTATTGACATGTATATAGGAATTTGTGACTCATCTGTTGTTTAGTTCACCTCATCTGAGGTTCTTGCATGCACAAAAAGCTGTGGTCCTGCAATGGGCAAAGGAACTCAGTGCACCCGAGATACCTTCTATGTATGCTATTCAGAAAACACAGGAATGATTTATGGAACTTCTTGGAAGGTAAGTGCAAATGGTTTCTTCAAGTAGCTGTTTTGACATGCCTATACCCATCATATAGGATTTTTTAAATCCTCTCACCTAATTTGCAATGCACAAGTACCCCAAGGATAGTCAAGGTCACATGTTGCAAGTTCACCACAGCAGTAAAATGCTAGAAGATCTTCCTGATGATCTTGCACCTCCATGGATTTGTGTTGACTGCTCTGTCTACTTTGTTGGTGAACTTCTCCAGCAATCAATAGATCAATGTTTTATACCCAAGAAATTCTTTCAAGTATGAACACCATCACAAAAAGCTGTGGAACCAGAGCTTCTTGCACTCAGACACAAGGTTTTGCATATAATGGTTTGTTTCCATGTCCAATCCTCTAGCTCATTGATTTCATTTCATTGTTGTAGAAAGGATTTGCAGTTGACCAAGAGATGGCCATTGTTCTGGTTTCGACATTCTTCAACACATTTTTAGACATTCAGCATTGGGATGGACTGTCCAGTATCAAATTTACAGGTCAGTCTTTTCATTCTAAACATTCAAGAGGGTCCAAGCCTTTGAACTACCAATAGATTCCTCTGTGACTTTCTCTTATTTAATGCTAAATCCATTATGGGAAAAGTCTGGTGGACAGATGGTCTACTCTGTTCCCCTCATTGTATTTATGGATGATGTTTTGGGCAATGTTTCAAAGCAATGGAACAAGCATCATGTGGTCTACATGTTGAATGCATTGCTATTGTGGGAGATGCTAGAGCAGGAATTCACCATCCAATTTATATCCACTTTACCACATGCATCTCCAATGGATCTCATGCAAGGGATCAAAGATTCCATCGAGTGAGTTCAATTTCATTTGTATGTTCAGTCACTTCTGATGTTCATTCACAAGAAAAATGACAGGTAGTGTAACGGCAAGAACCAACTCCAACGAGGGCGGCCTAGCCTCTAGCTAGGATGGCCTGAGTGTCGTCTAGAATGATAAATATGAGAGCAGCCCTATAACAGTGGCAAGCCAGCAAAAGGAAGGGATAAGCGGTACTCAAGTGTACTCAGGCCCCATGATATGGAGGGTAAAACAAATGAATAAGACTGAGGTACTACAGTCTACTTGCTACCCTATATATAGTGATACCCTATCATGCACAGACCAAGCTATGTACTCTAGGGTAGGTAAAGAAGTAAGGAATGTGGGTAGCATGAGGCATGACATCATAGTGATGTCATGGATCTAGGCTAGTCTAGGGCAACCTGTAGGCACATGATTGTGGGAACTAGCACGTGCCCCTAAGGTACAATAGATAAGATAATAGTGGCCAAGTCACGTGATCATGGGCAGTGGTCACGTGACCTCGAAAGTATGAATTGTTAGTCTGGGTAAAGGAGAATGCAAGGAATGTAATGGTAAGTGGTAGTGTCATAGCCCGAACTACAACAGGTAGCGGCATCATAATATTCAATATCAAATATCAGGAGGAGGTAATGCTCATTCCATACTATTTGATCATTATGAGTGACAATCCAATGCAGGCTGAGGAATGCAGCCATGGTGGGCTTAAGTGCAGCTACTTCTGTCACACCTGCAAGGCTGGTGGTACTACTGCAGAGAAAAAAATGGACAAAGGATACAGTGATATTTTTTGGGTATATGGTCTTATTCTGTGCTGAACTAGGCTAACACCCTTTGCTTAGCCTGGCCAGTTCCATACACCTGAAGAGACTCATGCTCAAATCAAATGACAGATTGAGCTGTGCAAGCTCTCCAGTGGAACAGACAAAATCAACAAAGATGTTAGTCAATCTGGTGTTTGCAATTCTATCTCTATAGCAATAGTCAATTCTGTTCTCAAACTTGGGAAGGCTCTCAGAAGAAAGTGGCTAGAAAGCCTATGATGTCAGAGACTCAAGTTACTGCTCATTTAGAATGTCAGTTGGAGACATTACTTGGAGGTCGACCAGTCGATGACCGTATCAATCCATTCCTTGGGATGTAAGGACTCAATATTCACAGGAATACTCCAACAGAAATCCTCCACACCATTCTTCTTGGCATTGTCAAGTATTTCTGGGCACAAATGATATACATTCTTGACAAAGGAAAACTACTCACAAAATTCCAAATTTGACTGGATTCCATTGAGAAAGATGGCCTTAACTCTCCAATGTTTTCTGCTGATTACATTGTGAGGTATAAAGAAAGTCTTATTGGAAAGCATTTCAAGAGTCTTGCATAAGTCATGCCATATTTAGTCTATAATCTTGTCCTGCAGTCAGTTCTTGATGCTTGGGTGGTAATCAGGTGACTTGTAGTGCTGCTCTGGCATATGGCAATTGAAGATACAGAGTTATATCTCATTTGTAACACCTATTCCCCTTGTCAACTATAGAGTCCATCTAACATTAACTTATCAGGCTGATCTATCACATGTCATTGAAGACTTTCTCAGCCTCAGTACACAATGTGCTCCAAGCATCTTGGTATTGAAGCCAAAATTTCACTTCTTGCTCCATCTTTCCATGTTTATCAGGTGATTTGGCCCTGCTATCCTTTACTCAACTGAGTGTTATGAGTCATTCAACCATGTTTTCCGCCTTGCCTTGATCCATAGCAACTGGCAAGCACCAAGCCATGATGCATGTCAAGTATTTGGGGAGCAGGAGAATGTGAGACACATTGTTAGTGGAGGACATTGGTATGACCCTACAAGTGGGTGATGGCAGGACCAACCATTCTCCAATACATCAATGAGCACCTATATCAGTGTTGTTTTCTTGATTTTCCGACACCCAAATTGTTTCAAGTTGGTATGTATTTGTTAAATCTCTTGTAGGTACCTAACCTGATACCATTTTATAGGTGCAATGAACTTATCAGGATGCACCAAGGAAGATCAACCTCCAGAGATTGATATACAGCACCTCAATTGGTGGGATACTCAGGCTGTGCAATGCCTCCCAGACACAATAGAAGCCACCACTCAGTTCCAAAGAGCTGTGGCAATCACAGCAATGCATAGAGATGAACCCAGGGTATGATCATATGTTATTATTAAGCATAGCAATGGATATCAAGTTGGCAAGATTACAGAAATTTTAGTTCCATTTGCTAGTGAGCGGCATGTCACCTCTCACATTGTTATTAGCCTCCTGGAATTTCTTCTGGAGCTCCATCCTTGGCTGTGCATGCCATGTATCCAGTATCTTGTACCAGAATACAAGACCATCATTTTGCCTTCTGTATGCCTCATTGCAACTGTGTGTTATGTTGTAACTAACCTTAAACCTGCTGACACTAGAACATTATCTATGAGGTAAACATCCAGCATGATTGCACAACATCCCAGTGCGATTCAACAAGGGCTATGTTCAAACAGCAAGAATGATTACTCACATCACACATGAAGTTCCTTGTTGATCACACCCCCACCAATATCTATGTTCTCAATACAAACTCACTCCACAACCATCAGTGGATCATTTTCACTCTTCCAGTAACAATCTGTAACCAGTTTTGCTTACCACTTATCATTGAACATGATTTGTTACACTTGCATGCAACAGAATCTCTTCACTCCAAGAAAGGATCAGATGGAGAGATTCCTGCCCCTAATCTCAGTGAAGCAGCTGATCTCCCTCCATTCAGCTAGCTGAACAGAACATCCTGAAAAGACAAGGAAAAAGGGAAGGCAAAAATGAGGCTGCCTCCCATACAATCTACCTCTGTGATGACTGATGTTGAGCCTGACCTCCCCTAACTCCACTTGCCTTTTGCACCAATGCCCAACAGCATTCATCATTAGGTACAAACACACAGTGCACAGATGATATAGTTGACATTGTATAATTATATTACTTCATATTCAGAACAAGTTTGCTTTGGTGCATCACCTCAGTATAAATTATAATCTCCACTGAATGATTGAAGCTTTGTCCTTCCCTGCCTGCATAAGTCTCCTCACATGTTTTTGACTTGAGCAAGGCATTTCCTTGGTGCCAAGAGGTAGAACCTTGTCTCGCTCCCCCAACTCTCTTTCTAGCTCTCATTCTTGGAGATACTCCCAGTCTTGCTCCTAATCTCCCATTATTGACTGGGGAAGTTGAACTCCACCACCAGGCCAAGGTAATCAACGTTGTCCCTGATCCAACTCACTTGAGCTCCCTGAAAAAGAGCATACCTTAAAGTGAGGAAAGAAATATGCATTGGATGTCTGTCAGGAGAATCAGCTCAAGGACAATGCTCTCAAACAGTTTGCAGAGGTGATAATTCACATACTTTTTTGAGCTGCCAGTGATCTTCACAGTTTTCTAGCTTGATTTGCATGAGATGCTAATCACTATGTATACAAAGCTCCTAGCCATCAAGCGTGTGAGGCAAAAAGATAAAACCCAACTCTTTATCTGCTCTGATCAATTCAAGGTAAGTATTTACATTTACAGTGATCTGATACTGAATTTGTATTAGGAAATAATGAAAGATCAATTATGCTTTTGTTTACTCTCACCCAATCTGACAAGGTATCTAGCAGAGCTTCCTGAGAACATTTGGGTATGTACAGCCAAGAAATCACTTGATGTGACATACCGTGACACTAACCTCCCATTTTGACCAGGTTTTCATGAAGAAAAATCTCCCAATGTTCAAGATCCCTAGGCAAGCACTTGAGAATCCAGAGCTGAATGAATACATCAACAGTCTCATGAAAGACATTCTCACAAAGCAATGTGTGATGATTAAGAATAAGGTGTGTAATGGTGGGGATCAATAATTATTGCTGACCATGATCCTTCCATGTAGCTTGTGCTCAGTATCAATTCCAACCAGCATGTTTCACTTCTCAGCAAAGCCCTCACTCAGAGTGGATACTTTGAGGTGATGACAAGCCAATGGGCTCAGTTTGTGTTTTTGGTAATTGTATCATTTTTTTACTTGTTATACAGTTACTCATCTCACTCAGTGAGTGAGTCTCGTGACATTCAGTCAACTTGTCATGAAATCAATGGCAAAGACTGTTCAAACTTCAGGCTTGAAGACAACAGATAGCAGGACTTAGATGAAGACCAAGACAGTGACCCTGCAGTTCCTGCTGACCTGAACTTAGACAATGACGAAGGCCAAGATAAGTCCTCTCCCAGGATATGGGTGCAAATGGACTTCTAGGAGTATGTTGACCTTCTACTTGCTGATATCTGGGCCCAAGTTGAAAAGCTGATGTTGAAGGAGTATGTTGACCTTCTACTTGCTGATATCTGGGCCCAAGTTGAAAAGCTGATGTTGAATTCCCCTGCAGGAGAGGTATTCCTGAGGGTAAGGTTAGGGTTAGAGGTAGAATTGGATAAAAAAGAAAAATTGTTCATAACTGGAGAATTAAGCACACTATGTTTATCCTCCAGTGCCATGCTCCAAAAAGACACTCCTTTGGAGTCAGTATCGTAACTAGTACAAGAATCATTGTTCAGTACGTCAACATCACTCAACAGACTGTCCATCTCCCTGAGTACAGTGAAGTGGTTAAAAGAAGGGGAACAGCGAGAAGAAGAAGTAGAAGACTTAAGGTCCGTGGCTGAGTAGGTACCTCCCACTACTCAGCTTTGCCTTTTCCCTTGAGTCCTTCAGCGGCGAGCTGACGTGCTCAGGACTCGAACATATCTAAATAATAGGCCTGGGCCTCTTTGGTCATCCACGAGGGATTTCCGGAACCTTGGGCAGCTACGGGGACCACGGCGATAGAAGTGGTGGGGGTGAGGGGAATTTCTCGCAAGGGAGCGGGGCGAGGAGGTGCGTAGCGAGTGCAGCCGGTAACCAGATTGAAGATTGGTCGACTGCAGGGTTTACAAAGTTCCTTGCATGCGCATGAGAGGTGACCGACCTTGTTACAGTTATAGTAGGTCCTTGACTCCTGCTGGGTCAGTTGGACTGCACATGTGTCCATTAGGGCTCCTCAGCCCGGCTGCATACCCACTTCTGTGAGGCAGGGCTCGAATGTCATTGCTGCAGTTGTTTGCTTCTCTCCAACTGCATCTTCTTGAACATCTTACCCATCTCCACAGCCTTTTCTTGCCAGGTGGCAAGTGAGTCAGCGAGAGTGAGGCTTCTGGTCAACAACTGAAAGTAAATGTTATAATCAATCCATTCTTTGTAGAGACAGAGAACATTGTTGTCATGATGTGACAAGTCTGCATCTTGTTGTAAGAGCTCGAATTATTGAGTGAAGACTTCGATTGGCATTAAGCCTTGCCAAAGGTTAGTCAGCCAGATATATGATTCTTTCTTGAGGATGTCGATGCAGAAGTGGTTCTCAACTTCCTTTTTTAATTCCTCCCAGGATAGCCATTCCAGGGTGGAGTTCTTCTTTTGATATTTTTCAAGGGTAATCCTCACAAACAACTTGGCTTTGTCTACCATCCAAAGAAGGACAGTGGCGGTTTGTTGGCAGTCATCAAGACCTCCTTGACATTGTACCCAGGTCATGATCTTGATCCACCAGGGATGAAACATGACCCAATTGCCATCCCATGTGCCTGGGTCGGTGATTAGCTTAGTTGGCAGGGACAATGTTCATGCCATTGCTGCCTTAGCAAATTGTTGTGTCATTTGTTGTTGTGAGAGGAGGGATGCTTGAAGTAAGGCAGCTATATTGGCCATTGTGTTGTGGATGTCGGCCCAGGTGACGTTAGGGTTGGCGGGAGGGGCTGCTTGTTTAGCTTGTTGGGACATCATTTATAAAAACTTGGAGGGATGTCGGAGAACTGATGTGGGGTGGAGGCAGTAGAAAGCAGCAAAACAGTTGGTTTCAGGGCAAATGTTTTTTGATTCCTTATGATGGGGTTTGCACTGACAATGTGCACGGGGTAGAGCTGGGACAGGAAAGGGAACAGGAGAGACAGCGTGTGAGGAGAAGGAGGAGGAGGGAGAACGGGTTTGCTTGACAGGTGTCTGTTCATGAGCAGGGATGGGCTCAGGGAAATATTCTCGAGTGGGTTCAATGGGGTGGTCATTTGGATCGACCTCATCATAGGTAGGAGGGATTTCTCCTAAGTAGTGTGCAAAATTTGGGGCAAAAAGTCGGGGTGGCTCTGGTGCAGGCGATAGACGAATGATATGAGTGGCGGCATAAAAGTTTAGTGTGGCTTGTTGCTGTTGAAAGGCTAGGTGGTCTGTGCGAGCATGAGAGTGCATAAGATATTGAAGGCGAGAAGGAGATGACAGGATCAGCCTCGCGGCAGTCCTATTCAAGTGAAATGGAAGAGAACTAGACCCAGGAGTATATCATCTAATCTAGGTGACAGGCAACTTCAGCAATGGTGTGGACTTGACGAGTGCGAATGTCAAGCTGTTACGGTCGGCCCGGGTAGGAACGAACGTAGACCTGGAGACGAGGGGGTGTCGACTAAGGGGCTTGCTTATCGACGGGACGAGTCACGAAGAAGGGTGACCGGAGACAGGGACGAGTCGTGTGGTTAACGACCGGTGACTTCCGCAGGGGCTTCCTGAGGTGGACGAAGGGGAATTGACCTAAGGATGTCTTAGTCAATGGGACGACCGCAAAGAAGAGCGGCGGGGACGAGTCGCAAAGAAGAGCGACCGGGGACGAAGGTAGAACGACGAGCGTCCACTCAAAAGTAGGACGGGTGACTTAGAGAGCGATTGACGAGTGAAGGAAACTAA